>JAYMTP010002567.1:0-19292 GCA_036897365.1 Geranium brycei
CATGTACCAAGATTCGAACTCAGGACCTCACATGTGTTAAGTGAGCTCCTTACCACTTGGCCCAACTTGTGTTGATAGGTTTGATGAGTTTGCTTTTATCCTTTGGCGGCGATTTCTTCTGCTGAAATCAATTTCTTTTCCCATTTCTTGATTGCCACTGTTTTTCCACGCCAGGTCTCAGGAATATGGATGATTTTTATTTCATTTTGGAGATGGACATTTAGGTTTTGGAGGGGAAGCCAAAGAAAAGCGACAGATTGTTGATATGACACACATCATCTCGTACAAATGAAAGGTGGCTACAGCCATCAATTTGCATTTACACCCAAGTTTCTATCCCCAAGGGCCACATTCAGAAGAAAAAAAAGGTTGTTGGGATCTTGACTTTATCAGCAGCCTGCCACAGGTGTGTATATTCACTGATTATTGTTTTGTAGAGCTGACAGCTTCCATGTGATAATAACTTATGTGGGTCTGCCTATTTTATATTATGGTCTTGGTGTAGAATTTTCAAAATTTAGACTTTCTATTGCTTAAAGAGTTCATGATAGATATGAATTATGATCTGTAATACAATTGGTCTTGCAGCCTTGAGCCTTTTTCATACATGCTGCAAGTTTAGAGATATAGAGACATACCCTTCTGCAGAAACCCAAGTTTTCAGATTCATGTCGTGTCTTTTCGCAACTTAAGGATTGATCAGGTGTGCAACAGATCACCAACTCCACTTGTCACGTCTTTGTTTCGCTCCACTTCCCTTTTTCTGTGATCAGCACTTTATTTCATGAGAAAGCTCTTATGCACATATTTTTGTCAACCAGGTAGGCTCTCCTAGGAAAAGTATAGTACTCTTCTGCACTAAGTTTCTGACCATCAAAACCTGTTTTGTTTCTTGAGCCCAGAGGCCAGGGTGCGATCATTATCCTTCAAAACATGGGATGCATAACTTCAAAAGTCATGTCTAAATCCATAAGTTTCAAGGAGGAGCTGAGCCAAAGCCTGCAGAGGAGATCCAACAGCATTTCCTCCATTAAAGAACTAATTATCTCTGGTTCTGGTAATTACAGTGAGCAGTTCCTAGATACTGTGCATGTATCTACCGAGAAGTGTAAGCAATCACATACAACAAACAGAACAGGTCCAGTTGTGGAAGCTGATGATCTAGCTACAAGGCCTAAAAGCTGTCATTGGATTCAAGAACACGCAGTCTCTACAGACAGTTCTGATGAGATCAAGGAAGACCGGCCCAACACGAGCAAGAAGGTCCGGGGGCAAGCAAGGAGGATTCACACAGTGGAAGAATATGATGCAATTCTTGAGAAGTTATGGCTGTCCAAGAAATCAACGAATGGAGCTTCACAAAGAGAGAAGAGATCAACTGAGACTAGTTCAAGTGCAGAAAAAGAGAAGAGTTGTGATAAGGGATCAAAGAGAAGGGTTGTTGCAAAAGGGCTTGAATCACTTTCACTCCCACAGACCATAGAGTTCCAGGATGGGCTACAAGTGGACTCGCCTGGAGCTTATGTGACTCCAAAATTTGGTAGCTATGCTTTGCCTTGTTCCACAGCTGAGAACAAATGCAGTGCAAGTGTTGCATTCAGTCCGGAACTGGTTACTGCATTCGAAGAGTGCATGGAGAAACTTCAAGCAGAAGAAGAAATTCTCCTCAAACAGATTGCAGAGGATTTCAAGGAAGAAAGCAACAATGACAAGCAAGCTGTAAGAGAAGAGAAAAACCTGTCACACTCAAAAGATACTGAAGTGCATGTTTAGCCCCTTCAAGGTCACATGTAAAAACAAAGGAGATGATGAAAATAGTTGTGTGCTATGAAATTTCTGCAAAGAGTTGTTGTATCAATCACAAAATTTTGCTCTCAACTCTTTTTAATGCAAAATGGGTATTTATATAAATAGCATAGTTGTGTTTGTCAATAAGGTTATTTTTTTGATCCCCAATAGGGTTGATTATTAGTATTTAGAGTTTCATAATTTGCATTAGTAGTTAGTTCTTATTAGTATACGTGTATTCCCTATATAAAGAGATGCTCTCATTGTCTATGGTTCCATTGATTATCTTAGCATGCTAAGATTCAGTGAACAAATCATACTTCTACTTATACATTAAAATGCATTTATGCCTCCATAGCCATCATTCAGTATCCTCCCTTCACCGTCGTATTCCATAATCTATCTTCACGGGAAAGATGATTCTTATTGTCTTTATTACAATGACGAAACCCTAAATACAAATAATAGGTAGCCCTAAAAAACTTTAATTGACAATCTTGAAATTAAAAAATGAAAATGGGGGAAAAGTAGAGATCAGGGATAGTCGATCTGAAAAATCAGAGGCTTTGTTCGTTTATTTTTTAATTCTAATTTCGTAATTTTGCAAAAAAAAAGATATGAATTGAATTGACCTCGTCGCAAAAGTTTTACATTACATTAGCAACCAGTTATAGGTAAACGCTTCACATTCGTATTAGAATATTTTTTATCAGTAATATCTCCAAAAAAAACTACTCTAATCCTAATCTAATTATTTGCATCTTATAATATAAATATAGGTGTTTGACATGTAAACAAGTCAAAGGGAAAGAAACTGATGACACAAACGATAGTCCAGACCCATGACTGCATAGAAGTCACCATAACAAATGGTAGTATCCAAATACAAAGCACCCAAAGGAACAAAAAATGAAACAACAAAAATCACAATACAAGTGACAAACACAACCCCACAACACAAGCCTCTTTACATACTCTCACTATTTTTTACATAAACCCAAACCTCTATGGACATCCAGCTTTATTTCACCACCTTAACATCATCATTATGAGAAAAATACACTCTTCACATGGATGTTCTTAGTTCTCAGTTCCTCAACATGTAATTTCCAATAAGTGGCTGTAAATTCCATATGTATAGAAACACTCACAAGGTATACGGAGGGTATGGGTTTCACCACATGGAGTCGAGATACGAGCGATTCCTGCACCGATTGTACTGAAGGAGGCTGCCATAGGTGCGATCCCACACGCCAACGAAAAGGGATTCCGTGTCGGGGCTAAAGGACACGCCAGAAATCTCCCCGAAGAAGTCAATCTCCTGCTCCTTCTCGAACCCATTCTTGGCGTCGTACACGTGCACGAAATCGGCCGGCTCTGCCATCGCCATGAACTGCCCGTCAGAGGTGAAGCGAATCGATCGGATGGCCCCGAGGTTTCCCTTCAGCACGGCCACCGACTTGGATAAGTTCCGAGTATCCCAAATACGGCATGTCTTGTCTTGGTTCCCGGTCGCGAATGTGCGGCCGTCGGGATGCCATGCAGATGCAAATGAGAAATCTAAGTGTCCAGATAGAGGCATGATGGTCTGCACAGTATAGGTTATACCATTATAGATTAGCTAATTAAATCCTCATTCATTCCGGGTTGCAGAAAAAATAATATTTTTCGGATATTATGGACATGGTGGAAAAAAATTATTCCGAAAAGGGAAAAAAATGCTACCTTCCCAGTTTGGGAGTCCACCAACAACCCCTCAGGGTTGTCACCGACAATTACGAGGAGCCGAGCATCAGGACTCAAAGCGGTATGCTATAAACAAGAGATAAGCACAAGTTAGTACCATGTTGCGACACAATCATTTTAGGGAAAATCGCAAAACGTTGCCATGAACTTTTCCAATTTTGCAAGAAGTGGCTGTGAACTTGCCATTTTCTTGCAAAATGTGTACATTTGTCAAAAATGAAAAAAATACCCTTAAATTTTTTTTTTAAAATTAATAATGTTTTCCAACTTGAGCTTGCTGGTTTCTCTCTTTACTCCAAACTTGTCTGGATCTGAAGTCTCATGGAATGGCGTCCGAGAGAATAAAAAAAACCGACGAACTCAAGTTGAAAAAAATATTATTTTAAATTTTAAAAAATATTTAAAGGGTATTTTTGCCATTTTTGGGAAAAAGTACACAATTTGCAAAAAAAATAGTTAGTAAGTGCACAGCCACTTGAGCACCTGAATATTTGAACACACTACAATGTAAACTAGGAGGTTAATACTTATGGTGGTTTCACTTAGCGAGATACAAATCTCTGATCTCCCGAACCACATGCTCTGCAACTAACCCTTGCTACATGTTCATATTATTGATCCTCCAGAGAAATGCATAGGTGCTAAAATTAATACATAATACAGGATCACGACCAGTATATAATAACTTTTAATCTTTTCAGCAGATTGACTTTTATAACTAGCTAGTCATAGCCTTTACAACTATGGTTCCTTCGAGTAACTTGCCAGGCCACAGATCAGTAAATGACAAATATCATACAAATTCAGCTCTCTAACGAAAAATACGTTATCTGCTATAAGATATTTTCAGTAGCATGAACAAAAAACTGAATTTAGGACTTGGTTCAGCATGTCACTGCATGCACAATATCTTATCCTTCCATCTTGATTTTAATAGTGGCTCACGGGTTCAGATAACTTCGAGAATGTGCATAAAAATATCTATAGAACAATTCTACATTTTTCCATAAAAGAAGCATTAATAACTCACAATTTTATAGCAAAATTGTTGTTTCATGAATAACAGCATTCAGGAAAAGGTTACTTACATTCACTGGCCAAGGGAATGTAAAATGTTTTGTCAGCTGAAATCTCTCCATATCAAAGTTCCTAACCCCGCAGTCATTATTTGATGCCATGAAATTGACAGCACCACTGGAACACGAGAGATTTCAAGTAACATCAAAATTCAAGAGGTGAAAAAACAGAGAGAAAAGAAAGGGAAAAAACAATAGCACAATGGTAAAGGGTAGAACCTGCGACTTTCGTAAATGTCAATGCCATTTGTAATCGCATTATCATCATAAGTTGTCCTGGAGCAGAAGCTAACTCCAGGTCTATCTAAATACTGAAATCCAACAAGAGAAGTAATCAACCCAATAAGTTAAATTTGTTGCAAGTATAGCAAATCATAATGTGAAGTGAATGTTAACTACAATACCAATGAGCTCGTTCCTTCATTGAAAAAGAATTTATTTTCACAGCAGTGAGATTACATCTACATCGTTTACATAGTGAATTGACGATAAAACAATAGTGAACGTGGTGATTACCTTACAAATAAGTTCTCCCTGGAACCCACCAGCAATCAACAAGTTCTCACGAACAGCAAGTGTGCTAACTTGGGTCTGGGTAAAACCTTCCAACAGACTTCCCGGGTGTTTCTATCAATCAGTACAAGTATGTTATTTCTAAAACTAGTGCGAAAATAAATTTTTATAGTTTTGGAAATGTAATCATTGTTTAAATAAAAAGCACAACAGCATACCTCGCATGGCGCTACATGGCCAGAAACATTAAGAACTTCTGTTTTCTTGCAGCTTAATGAAGACCAATGAACAATAGAGAAATGCGACATGAGGTAAACATCATGTTTTGATGTCGACCAGACCAAGTTCCTTAGCTGCATGCCAACCAACAGTGTTCAAGAATCAACCATAACTAAGCACTTTATGTAGCTCCAGACCAGGGAAAGGAGGAAATGAATAATCGAATACATAATATGTCAAATACAGCCTATAGGCACAACATGAAAGCTTTGTTCAATAGCCTTCGAATCAATGAAATTTATCATTTAGCAACACTCGGAACTGTTGTCCGTGTCAATAATGAAGATAAATGAACGTGTATAAGCTAACACATTTCTATAGCAATGTGATACTTAACATCATAAGTAAAGGATAAAGCTACCTGAATCATATAATATAGAACCTAAAATATCATGCTGCATGTGAGGAAAACATTTAGTATGAGTCTATGACGACCATGTGAGTAGAAAATATAACATTGACATACTTGGAAATGAAGGATTGTCGATTTTACAGATCTTGTATTTCGCCAGAACTCATAATACATTCCTCCTTTCTTTGTAGGTTTGCATTCCTATAGGCAAGTATAATGGAAAAACAGTGTGAGAATATCATCTCAGCGCCGTGATTAGGCTGACATTATGAGAAGTTTCTCTTACCTTTTCTGATTTTTCTCCGGAATGCGGAATGTTTTCATAGTTCTTGTACTGCTCTAATCTAGTTTGTCTATACTTCTCCCGGGTGATGCTCAGTCTCTCCCACGGAATGCCCTGAATGTCCTTTCCTTTCCTAGCATCCGCAGCAGATGTATCTGTTATTCTATGGTTCTGCAGCCACAAAAGAAAGCTAGGAATCAGCATTGCCACCAAAAAACAAACAAAAGATGATTTTATTCGAGACATGAACATGACAAACCATCTGATCATATTCATCATCATCGTCTGACTCCGAATCACCCATCACTCTACCACGGAAGTACATGTCCTCATCTACTTCTGCCATTTCATAATCTTCTCCAGCATAGTCCATTTCATCACCTTGATAATGGGACATATTGTCCTCAGATAAGTTGTACCTGCACCAACATAGTTCACAGCTAGAACAAAAGAATAATCAAAACTCATAAAAATTCAACATGAACACATACCTTCAACAACTTAAAAAAACATGTCAGATTATCCAACCAATAAGCAGACAACAAATGTCAGATTTAAAAAAAAATCATGTTTTATCATAAAGCTCCTCAGGAGAAATTCCCAACAGAGGAATAGATAACTACAAACTATAAACAAGAAACAAACCATATAAGAGATAAACCATCCTACACAAAAGAAGGCTCATTCATGTCATACATGCAATTTACCAACAAAATTTTCCAAAAATCCAAACTCTACCAAAAAACACTCCCTTTTCATAAAACAAAACAATTGAACACAAACACACTCAAACAGGCAATTTACACATACAGCCCAAAATCCACAAATCAAAAACAAAACCAAATTCGTTGCTGCGTTCGAATAGACACAAAATTGGATTAAAAATACTGACCCGTTTCAATTCAGAAGACCAAACGAGAGGCAAAAGCCTCAAAATCGAGCTTCTGGTCGGATCTCCTGTGATCTGGGGATCGATACAGAACTCGAGCAATAGACAAAATCAACAACGACCCAATTCAATCCTTCAGGAGCTAATGGAGGAGGAGGCTCGAGAAGGGATGATTGATGTTGTTCATCGCCGAATTGGAAACCCTATGAGAGGGCGTGTATGTGAATTGGAGAAGGAAAAAAAAGGGAGAGACAGTGAAGAAAGATTTACGAAATTGCCAGGAATGGATTATTTATTTAGGGGAGGATTTGGAATTTAGTAATGAAAATAAATTAGTTGGATTTGGGTCAGATTTTGGGATAGGCTGTAACTAACTTGTCCAAATATTTACGTAATTATATGGGCCGCATGTTACTTTAGCCCAGCCCATTTCTAATCATCCATAAAAAATTGAATTTGAGTATGTTTTTATAATTATTTATAAAATAAGGGAATTCGGACAAAATTACAATTTTTATATAAGATCATCATAAATAAAGTTTTTTATTATAATCACTGTAAATAATATTTTTTTGTACTGTCACTTAAAATTTAAGAAAAAAATCATTGTTTAGTATGATACTTGTTAGACTACTACATTTGAAAGATATGAATTCGTTCACTAGCTTAAATAATAGCTTGTGCCTCCACTTTCAGTTTGACCTTATAAGTGGGTTGGATTTCTAACACGGTATTGGAGTACATTTGGATGTGACTTTCATGTCATTTATTTTGGATTAAAGGCTCATGGATTAGAGGTTGTCTCTACGCCCTTGCTCATTATTTACACGTGTCTTTCAATCTGACTTGCACATGAGAGAGGGTATTAGAGTACCATATTTAAAAGATATAAACCACCAACTAAAATAACAAATATTTGATTAAGTGTGTAAACTTTTGATTGGAGAAATGATATAAAAAGTAGCCATTAGGGCATTTATTTTTTTCTTCAAATATCAAAATCAAGCCATTTTTGTATATTGTTGAGTTTGTCTAAAAGAGTTATAATTAGTGAAAATAATAATGATGTTAAATTGTAGGGGTGATAGTACATAAATATTGAGGGAGATTTTATAAAATCTTAGTTATTCAAAGTTAATTGATTTTTTTTGAAAGATTTCAAAGTTAATTGATGATTGTATATTTAAATAAATATTTAGAGAGATTTTTATAAAATCTTAATAGTTAAAAGTTAATTGATGGGGTGTGTAATTTTAGAAAACAAGTGGCCAAATCAAGGTATCAACTATTTATTTTTTGAAATTTATATTACTTAAATTCAAAGTCCACCCAACAAACTCAACCCAACACGTCAAGACTCGAACTTTAGCCGATGCCATAAAATAAATGTCATGAACCACTACGCCAAGGCTTCACACAACTATTGATATAACTATTTTTTTTAAATGCATGCATGAAATTAAAATGTATGCTAATTTTGTTATGTTGTGAGACTCTCATGAAGATTCTCCATAAATAACTATTTTAACTTTAATAAATAAACTAGTCAATAATTAGTACAAAAGGCTGAACATTCAATGAAAGTCCTTGAACAAAAAAAAACAATGAAAAAAAAATCGACGTAGACATGCATTAACCAAGTGTGAATTGTGAATTGTAGCATCTTAATTTGTGCTTCGTCTCACCAATTAATTAACATATATATTTTCGAAATGTTCAATTAATTAACAGCATGTTTTTTTGCTTCATTTCATCATTTTGTTTCGTTTTGGAGCTCTCTGTGGATGTCGTGTCATCATCCTCTGTTCCCTCTCTCTCTCTCTCTCTCTCTCTCTCTCTCTCTATCTGCGCGTTCCTCTTCTCCTTTCCCAAGCTCTCGCTTTCAGAGAAACCCTTTTTTTTCTTCTCGTTTCTCGTTCCTTTCTGATAATTCTTCTGCTAAATCCTCCATTTTCGTGGATTCAAGACGTCCCTTGCGTTGACCACTGACATTGCCACCTCTCTCTGGTTTGTGGGGGGTTTTCTCGGCTCGCCATTTTGGCCTGAGATCTGAAATTGGTCTCTCTCGAAGCTTGGTTTCAGAAACTCAGGTCGCAGAGCTCCCACAGTTCGTCTGTTTTGGATACCCAACTGGTGGGACTCGAGGTTTTGGGGTAAAGGCGGTGTTTTTATTTTGTTGGTAGCGTTGGATCTGTGATTTTGGTGTTGGGTCACTGTGGGTTCTGGTTTTGAAGATTGGTTTGAGGTGTTTTTGATATTTGTGTGTGGTTTTGGCAGCTGGGTGAATTTGAGGTTGATGGTGGGTGATGCCTGTTTTTGTATGGCTTCTGGTGGGGTTTGCTGTTACAGGATTTGCTGAATCATGCTGATGTGTAAATGATGGTGCATTGAGGAGAATTCAGTTTTTTCTAGGCTTACCCAGATCCCAAAATTTGTCTTTTGGGTTGAATTTGCAATAGGGGTTTAGGGTTTGCAGAGGTGGGTTTGTTTGGTGTTCTGGTAAGGGAGGAGGGTTGATAAGTTTGAGCTACTCACTACTCAGTGGCTCTGAGCAGGAACTAGTTGTCTCTACCAACAACAAGATGATTGAACAGTTCATCACCTTTGTCATTAGGCCTCCCAGGTACCCATTTCTTGGCTTCCTTGGCTGGTTTGATTTTAAGCGTGCGTGTGCCACTGCTGTTGCTACAGTTATAATTGTTCTTGTAACTTGTTTTGGCGGGTATCTGTTGATTTGTTGAACTCATAATGGATTCTGTTGCTGCTGGGGTCCTGTTATTGATTCGCAACTCCGCGATTAAGTATTTAGAATTGTTACTGTAATGGCATTTATTAGATACATTAGTTTTTATGGGATTCTTACACCGCCTACTACAGACTTTATGGATAAAAGATTTAGTAACTCATTCAATCAGGCAGCTTCTTTTTTGGGGTTTATCAGTCATGCACTTGTGCAATCGAGAGTAGCCTATATGACATTGACACCCGTGTTTTGTTTATGGTTTAGTTGTAAATTTCCATCAGAGATTCAGGTTATTTAGTCTACCTTAGGATTTGAGAATCAATGGAAGAAATTAATGCTATTCAGTACGGGAGTTGGCTAATTTTACCGTGCAATGTTTTGGCTCTGGGTGCATGATTCCGTCTCTTTCCTTTATCTCCGTTTGTTCTATTTCACTTTTATTATTGATTTTCTTAAGTAAAAATGCTAGAACAGCATTTTCCATTTAGTTAATGATTTGCAAGCTTTAGGGCTCTTGGCAAATATTTCTCCTTTCATCCTGTCATTAGAGATGGATACTAAACTTCATTAGCAGTTTCAGGAAAGAAAATTGAAATGACCAATGTGGCACTTGAACACCTTCGATTAAGTTAGTTATCTTTTCTTCGTTTGAAGCCGTCCTTTTGGAGTTATAACATGAATGGCCATACCTTTTATAGTTATATTAAATTACAGGTGTTGTTTTACTCGCATAATTAATGCTGTATTTAGATCCTTTGCTTAGTTACCTGTGACGGTTTGCAGTGTTCTATGCTGTTAAATTATTGATACTTACACAACACTATTACAAGTCATCTGCTATGTTGGTTATGCAGGGCAGAGTATGATCCAGATGAGTACCTATGGGAAAAAGATTTCACTCTCGCAGGCAAATCATACAAAAGGCAAGACATGGAGGCAAGTATGGCATCAAATATCAAAATGTGGCAGTTTATGTGTTAAACAATGAGTATTTTGTTTACAGTGCTGACCTTGCTAATTCACCTGTTTTTTTTCTCTTTTCATATTGCAGCTTACCAATGCCAGGGGCCTTACTTTGCGGTGTAGTCATTATGTCCCTTCACCTTTCCCCGAAGACACTCCTCTACCTTGTGTTATATACTGCCACGGAAACAGGTACATGACGGTCTTCGGGGATTTGATTCAACTATTGGACATAAAGTTTATCTGGTTATATTGTAATTATCGTGGTTGGATTTACATAGTATAGGTATATTCAGGCCCTGGGTTGGAGGAGTCCAAATCAATACCTTAGCTACATATATAAGTCTCAAGCAAGCTAATGCTTAGGTCTTATAACATAAAAGTTGAAAAGTCTAATCTACTCTTTGATCTCCATCTAAGGGATGAATCCAGTATGGCCTATTTTATCTTATATTTTTCTTGTCAAAGTGAAGATTGTGATAGATGCTCTCTTATTTGGATTTTAAGTGTGATTTTACCATCTAAAATTCTAAATTATTCAATGTCCAGTTTACTTTGGGGAATTTGAAATTATAGGAAAAGTAATTCAAAAGAAACTATATAGCTCATTGCTCCCTTGGACTATAATGCAGTGGATGTAGAGCTGACGCAAATGAAGCTGCTGTAATTCTTCTTCCATCGAACATTACTGTATTTACCCTTGATTTCTCTGGTTCTGGCTTATCTGATGGTAAATATGTCAGCCTTGGTTGGCATGAGGTATGTTTCCTCTATCAAATTATCATTAAAGAAAATTAAAATGGATTGTGTGTCAAAGTCTTATAAATTTGTTTTTTATCCATATTAGAAAGATGACCTCAAGGTTGTGGTATCACATCTGAGAAGTAACCAACATGTATCACGGATTGGTCTCTGGGGTCGATCTATGGGTGCAGTCACAAGGTATTTTATCTTTTTATTGCTTGAATACTTATGATGCTAACTTTTCATAGGTTGCTTTAAGCTTTTATTCAGTTTCTTTGAGAGTTATGCATGATTGGTAAAAGCGTTGGACATGCGTATAAGTTTGATGAACAAAGGCAGTTTTATAAATTTTGTTAAAAATTAAAATAAAATAATTGAAGAGGATTTTTGTGGCTTCTTATACAATCACTCTTTTGTAAAATGTAATGCAGCCTTCTTTATGGTACAGAAGATCCTTCCATCGCTGGAATGGTGTTGGATAGTGCCTTTTCAAATTTATATCATCTAATGTTGGAACTTGTGGATGTGTACAAAATTCGGCTTCCAAAATTTACGGTATGGATTCCAAAATTCAGCTCCCCTATTCGTTTTAGTTGATATATTTTATTTATTTTTCATAGCAAGACAACAATATGAAGCCCACTAGTGTTTTAGAAAATCTTTTTCCTAATTTTTCCTCTTCTTGCATGTGTCACAATTCCCTCTCTATGACCAGGTTAAAATGGCACTACAATACATGCGTCGAGTTATTCAAAAGAAGGCAAAATTTGATATCATGGATCTTAATTGCCTCAAGGTTCCTTCATGCTTATAACATTTTTCTGGTCAATAAAGCATTTTTTATTAGTATCTTTATGTTATTCGATTCCTCCATTGTTCCCTTATAAGGGCTGAGCTTATTCTACAGTTTCCATTGGATTTGAGACCGCGAGTATTTGTTATAAAATTGTTATTTGTACTATATGTAATTGCCAGGTTGCATCTAAAACATATATTCCTGCTTTATTTGGACATGCAAGTGACGACAAATTCATTCAACCACACCATGCTGATCACATTTTTAAATCTTACTCGGTAATGTGTCTCTATCTACAGATTATACTGGTTGTAATGGTAATGTGCTGCAGCGAGCTCATTTCTAAAAGTTCAACTGTGTTTATATATTATATCACGTGCAGGGAGATAAAAATATTATAAAATTTGACGGTGACCACAATTCCTCTCGACCGCAGTTCTATTATGATTCAGTTTCCATTTTCTTTTACAATGTCCTTCGTCCTCCCCAAGTTTCTACCGCTTATTCAAGTAAGCTTGAGAAATACTACAATTTCGGGGATCTCAATGCTGGTGCTGGGATCAATGAGGTGATTTTCATTTCATACAACATTTACAGTTTTGAAATATCATATTTCTGTAATCAGTTTTATTTGCTAGTCGATGCTTCTGTTTTTCGCCTAGTCTAACATGCAAGTTTCTACCTCTAACATGCTATACTATTAAGAAATCTCCGATTTTTCTTGTGTAATTTTTGTATGGTTAAGCTTTTGCTCAATTCATATTTTGAGTGTCAATGAGGAATATATTATGCCAAAGATCACGTAAGAACCTTGTACCAAGAAAAGCGGCACCGTGCAACAATTTTGGCATTGATAGATGTTATTTTGTTGTTATGCCATTAGAGTTGACTTACAAAAGTGCCATATTAGTTTTTTGGGAAAATTGCAAAAAGGTGCTTTATTATATGACACTTTTGCAAAAGGATCCTGTGTTGTTTGTTAATAGCAAAAAATGCAAACAACACAGCACCTTTTTGCCATTAGCAAACAACACAACACCCGTGTCATATAATATGGCACCTTTTTGCAATTTTCTCTAGTTTCTTCACCATCCTATTATCTCCAGTCTCCACAGTAGAAACTAATTCAGATTTGTGTCCCCTTCAACTTTCAGAGCATGATATGTGAAATAATCAATGGACTTCGTTCTGCATCTAACAATGCTGCAAGTTCATCTTCTGCTCCTCCTAGCGTTTTAACCGTGAAATCCGTGGATGGACTTCTTGCCGAATCTTTACCAACCTCCAGTGCTGTTGTATGTACTGTACTGGATTTAGTAACATTTTCTCTTGCTATTTCCAAATACAGTTTTACATATTTATAATATTTATCTGTCATTAATCTAGGATACCATGCTCAATGAGGATAACGTACAGATTAGCGATGACCCGTCACATTTAGAGGTGATCATCCTAACTCTGATCCTCCATTAAACATAAGTATAAATTACTATATTTTATAAAGTACTTCAGTGACCGTTTAAGTGAGTCTATTTTAACCTCATAATATTGGTTTTATTGGTTCCATATTCAAGTGATGAAGATGAAAATGAAAATGAAAATGAAAAGAATTTGCTAGTTGCTCATGTGCTCTAGTTGTCGGCAATATAGAAACCTGCGGGTTTTGCAATCATTTTATTTTTCTCAGTCTTGCATCTATCACGTTACAGGGTAAGCCAGACATCCAGAGCGAGGACTGTTGCTCGTATACAAGCTCAAATAGAGAAAGTTGGGGCAGATGCTCATCCTTGGGAGGAACCGACGAAGAATCTTCCGCAGATTTCACAGCTGCCAATAAAACCCAGCAGGTCTCCGTTGAGGTGCTCTCAACACCCATGAGATACACACAACAGCGGATAGGCGTGTCTCCAGACCTGCCAAAAGAGGAAAAGAAAATTAAACTGAAGAAGAAGAGTAGAAGCGACAAGTTTGAAAAGTTAGAAGCACTCAGCCAACGCCTGCGCCTCTGCATTCTTAGAAGAGGACCTCATAGGCGACATGCATCGTCATGAACACCGCGTTGTTTTGCTTCTACCGTAGAGAGGTTGATTTTCTTTGATGTTCAATCTGTACTTTAGCTGTAGTATATCTACCATCCAACCTGAACTTGGAATTTCATTTCATTTGTACTTATTCAAAGTAGGCTCTAATTTCTACAAGTTGGGTTCTGTTGTTATTAAGCTCTCTTTACATCTTTACATGGGTTATAATAGTTTGTTGCCCTAAAAATGTGTGCACCTGTTGGTGGTCAAAGTTCAATAAGGATCAAGGGGCGTTTATGGTTTGGTTTTGAACTTGAACCAAATCGATCATTTTGGTTCTTAAAAAATTAGAATCGGAATTGGAGTTCAGTTCGGTTTTAAACATGTCAGCTTTCGGTTCGGTTAATTTTATTTGAACTAATTTTCGTGAATTTTTTCACATTTTCACCTATTTTGACCTAAAATTTGATTTATTTTTCTTGACAATAATTTGAGTCCGAATTGTTGATCCATGACCAACAAGGCAACAGTGACAGCAAGTGATAAAATTAGGGTTCTAAAAATCTCACTTGTCTGATTAATCCTCTATTATTACTGATTAATTTTTTTATCTGATTTATTTCTCGATTAATCCTCAAAAGACTCCCTACACCTGATTAGCGCCTAGCATCTTTTTATGCACATGCTAAAATTGGTCAGTTCTCACTTTCTTGGTTTGGTTCGTTTCTTGAAGTAGCATCTTTGTGAACCTAAATCAAACCGGTTCAAATTCAATTGTCTCTAATCGGACTAAAATGAATCAATTTTAGTCAATTGGGTTTTTTATCTCTTCTGTTCGGGCCAGTTTGGTTCCTGCAGATTGATGAGATTACAGTTTGTAGATGTTATTTTCATTCATATCTCACCATAATGGTCTGAGCTACCTACCATTGTATAAGAAACATTGCAGGGTACAAGAAAAGTTTCTTCAACCTATCTCAGGCAGTAAACAAGTTCTCTTACCTAATTAGAGTACAACAGATACTATGCCAGAGCTAGACAAGTCCAGATGGGCAGTGGCACACAAATTACAGACCTAGCTAGAGGCCATTTCCTAGATTTCCATTTCCTTGAGTTTGATCTTCACTCCTACTTGTCAGGAAGAGGCTTAAACTCGAATCTAGGATCGGGTGTGTAAGCATCGACTCTGGTTTGCCGAAAACTCCTTCCATGCTGGTTCTTTGTTTCTTAGTTGACCAGTCCTCGCCTTTGAGGCTACCGGAATCTGGAGTCAATGGTTCGTGGAGGGATGAGAAAGATTCAACGGAGAGGCTCTTTGTTGGAGCGTGTTCCTTGGGGGATTTATCAGGGAGCGGGGTTTCAGAGGCCGGGACAGGGGTTGCTGGGTCGTTTTTGTTGTCAGGCTCTTCTGCAAGGACTCCGGTAAGGCGTTCTTGCTCTTCGATTATTTTCTTCAGATACTTGCCCTGGGCTTCTATTCGTAGTTGAAGCTGTCTTTGCACCTGGCGCATTTAACAATCAAGAAAGCGCACACTTGGTGAGAATGATCTCAACAATCATTATTTCTTATATAATTAAATCAAATCATAGTTATGCGCATTGTCCTTTTCATATACGTAAAGATACAGTGCAAATCTGAAATGCAGTATTGAAATGCACAGAAACAATCAAGTTTCCGATATCATCTTCCTACATGTGCAAAACATAATTGGATTGCCTAATTGCATCGATCTTTTTTAGGATTGGCAATATAAACGATTATATTAACGAAAAGAGAGACAATTTTCAAGATGGGAAAAGAAATCTCAAAGAACAGTACAACGAAATTGAAAGAAAGTAATGCATCGATATTGCACCATATAAAACATGCAGACAAGAGTGTTGAAACTTGATATGATACTAAAACTCTTTCTAGCAACCTTGATTCATTCTTTTGTAGTTTTTCACTCTTGGCATAAGTAGGCTATTAATTGGATATTAAAAGAAAATATACCTCCAATTGTTCATGGAGTCGCTTTTGCACTTCCATCTGGAGCTTGAGTGCCTCGGTAATTTGCATTCCACTGCATATATATTGAAAGAACATGTCAGTTCTGTAAGGTATTACAAACAGTCTAAAAAACGACATTACAAGTTTACAACAAACTAGACAAATCATATGAATCCTTGAAGAAAAAGTTCTCAGAGCACCAATACATTTGAAAGACGGGTTCACATTTTCATGAACTGACTGTCAACTCCCAAAAGAAACTAAACACAAATCAAAAGAAGCACATTGACTTACGATGAACCGTCAGGATTAGAGAGCATATCTCCAGAATCTTTCTTGTCAACTTTTTTCCCTTGCATTTAAGTTTGAAAAAGTCAATAAAAATCGAAGGGTTTCATTGCTGAACATCTTTACCAACAACAACTACAATTTATGAACACAAGGAAGCTGTCCACAACAGACTAAAGCTGATTATGAGAGTGTGTAATGAAGGATATAGATGATTATGTACACCTACCATCAGATGAGGAGTCGGGAAGGTACTTTGCCAATCGATATTTCTGGGTTTAGCATAAAACAGGAGATAAGAAAACCACAATGAATATTAGATACAATCAAAACCTTTCCTCAATGCTCTGCTGTGCTTGTTATCGGCTTTCGCATACCTGTAAATGGCTTTTGACATGGTATATTGTTAAACTTTGTACTCCCATGACTCTGAGAACACCTTTGGGCGTCGCCCCTGAAATCAAAACAGAAAGAATAAAAGTAAAAAATAAGAACTATACAAGCTTGTGTTACATAAGTTCCATAAATAAACCATGATAGTTTCTCAAGCGGAAATCTAAACCAAACACATGGAACTTGCTCCGACTTTTACACTGCATAATTTTCTTTCTGAAATGAGCTCTCAAATGTTTTTGAGGGGATTATCCACAAATTTGGCCCCACCACACCAAGAAAGAATTTAATCCAGATGAAGTGATGAGGATGTGATCATCACTGTCTATAAACAACAGGTTAACACTTGAAAAAGAAGGAAAACCGTTAATTCTCTAGCCGTGAGCCACACCAAACATAAGAGATCACATCAAAAACTAGGTTTTAGCTTTAAGGTAGAAACAAAATGAAACCAATAGTAAAATTGAATTGACTCACTATCAGGTCCACCAAGTTGAGCCACAGCATCAACGAAGCGTTCATGAAGCTCATTTGTCCAACGTAATCGTTGCTTGGAGGCAAGACTAGGGTTGTTGAGACCACTCCCTCCGTTGCTGGGGTCCATTGCAGCACCACAATCTAAATGCAGACCATGAACTACAGAATTGCTGCGGGCTAAACTTGGACTAGGAACACTGGTTGGCTGATACATTTATCATTTATCTGAGGAAGAAACAATAAAGCCATCGATATCATGTTCAAGAAACAGAAACGAACGTAAAATTTAATATAACTACCTTACTCATTTAATAACAATAATCAAAACTGGAATTTATGGCTACATAATTTTCACGTGGCAACCAGAATTTCCCATAGTTTGATGTTAAAGATCCATCTCTCAGCCAGCAGGACGCTCCAGCAACTCCAAACTAGCACTCAACAACCCATCCCATTTGTTTTAGAATTCCATAACAGATATAAACAAGAACTTATTTACCACACAATAGATCCCATAATAGAATTTTTTAGAATTATTCCATGTTATTCAAGACTGGTATGTTATTTTTGAAGGCTCTATGACTTGATACACTTGCTTTCTTGTAGTCCATGACCTGATTATCATGACTTCACGAATCATAGTTTCACAACATTCAAAGTTTCAGCTAATCACACAACCTCATGGAAAATCACATATAAGTACAACAATCAGCACTACACAGTTCCTTGCAATACAATAAAGTTTATGAGCTGTAACAACTTATCCTCCTCTCAATCTAGTCTATAACCTAATAATCCCATCTTACAGACAATTCAATGAAAATTCATGACAGTTCGTGAGCTATACAAACACGATTATTAAAAAATCCACTTGGGTATGTATCTTAGGTTTCAAATTTTCAGCTGGGAATTGCCAATTCCAGTTTTCAGTAAAACCCAGAAAACCTAGACCTCTGAATCAGAAAAATTCACTCAAAATCATCAAAAGGACACAAATTGAAGAAAGAAAATGACTACCCAAAAGATCAACACAGAAATTCCACCCAAGTCTTCACGATCTGGGTTCAAAGCTAAGATCATTTCAGCTAAAAAAACGAAAACAAAATCGCATAATCGAAAAAACACACACACCCGAATGAGCAATCCTATCCTCAGCACTCGGAGCTGCTCCAATCAGACTTTCTGAAGCTCGCTGGGCTCACAAAACACCAACAGCTCTCTCGCCCACAACCTGTTCGACGAAATGCCAAAGAGAAGATGAGTTGAAAACAACCAGAGAGAGAGAGAGAGTTTTCGAGTCTCGACCACAACACAGAGCTCGCGTGTACATTACGCGCCTTTTGTAATCCTCATTGTGGACTCGCCCGCACCCAATCGCGGCCCTCCGTGATAGGCCCAAAGAGAGAAATTATTATTTTATTTTAATAATGGTGATTAGTGAAGTAATTGAGTTTGGATTAATTAAGGTACGGCGATGGCGACCGGATTGGACGGCGGAGGAATCTTGGAAACACATATTCCGGCATTTTCCGTCAGTTTCTGTGTGTTTGTCTTGTAGTCGTGACCATTCGGAGGATTGGAGTTTATGTTGTGATTTACTATATTATAATTTATAGATGTGACACTCTATGTGTTGTACATGTAAACTCATTAAAATTGTTCGGAAGATTATAAGGTAAACAAAGAGTTTATATAGAAATTTCGTATCATTCCTTTCTATTATGTAATTTTTCATGTTAATACATTTTACTTTTGTTTGTTACACGTTATCATTGTATGGTTTCATTTATTTACACCGTTTATTACAGAGTTAAGTTTGATCTAAGATGTCCATATTACCCCTGTATTAAAAAATTTTAAAAAATATATCTTTTGAACTTTTTTTAAAAAAATTATTTTTATCACATAAATAATAAAACACTGATTTCAAAATTATTTTTTTTAAAAAAAT
>JAYMTP010002568.1:0-19292 GCA_036897365.1 Geranium brycei
CATGATGTCGAGTAGGACGTCGCAGATATTGTCTTGACATCTTCCGAAAGTATTCGTTCGACATCTTTCTTGCCTAAATAATGATCCAATATATAGTAATAACATTTTCTTTAGAACTCAAGAATATTCACTTCAAAGCCAGAACTCTAAAGACCAAAAATGGTTGCTATCAAATAACCTGACCAATAACAAACTAAAAAGAACATTAAAAAAGAGAGAAACCAAACAAGTCGTTTTTGTCGCCCGAACCCAAAATCATCATTTCCCAATCATGTCATCGACTCCACAAGGACTGGCACTCATATCAAGGCTACGACAACCAACACAAATTACCAACAACAAGGCCGCTGGATAGGGGGGACCCCTCTCAGCTCGCACCCTTCCTGGTGTAAATCTGGAACAGAGCCCCTAGTCACATAACCAAACTCAAACAACCGGACCAAAATTGAGAGTACTTCCCCCGATATTCCTGACCAAAGTGTTGTAAGGATGGATACCCGCAAGTATTAGATCATTGTGTCATACCGCTCAGAGGTCACTATACATCCATACCAAGGAAGATCATGCCCGAGGGACAAACAATATGACTACCTTTCGCCTCATCCTCTTCCAACTAAAATGTTTAATATCAGCCTCTTAATCTTCCTCAAGTTTCTTTATTTCATACTTGCCAGTGGAGTAACATTTTAAAACCAATTTTGCTATAGGGGTAATTTCACATAGGTCACCACTAATTCCACATAAGTCACCAAAAAAGTTTGTATTCTCACGTAGATCGCAACTTTTTAAATTTAATTTCTGAGGTCACCAAAACATGTTTTTGTCTCACTCTATTATAAAAAAAAACTTATGAAATGGCCAAAATATCTACAATCAATAATTGAACAATTTCAGTTTAGTTATACTACAATTGACCGGTTTATTTGGTCTAACCCAAAACCAACCCGATCCAGCCAAAAAGGGCCAAACCGGGTGATGGAGCCGACGAAGCTCAAATCGTCGCTAACTCATCCGTCGCCGCCGTCGGCGGCAGCGGTAGTCTCTCTGCCTTCGACCATGATTGATGCTTCTTTGGCGACCTGCAATTAGCTTCACATCTCCACCGAGTTGTTCGTCTTTCCGAACCAGATGCTCATTAATTTCAGATAACATCTTCGTACCAACCAAACATGTGGCTTCTTCTTCTTTTTCAATGGTCGGTCAATTTTGAGCACACGTCGTGCGAATACGTTCTCTGGGGACCTACAACCAGCTACTCTTTAGCTTCAGAAAGACGAACAACTTGGTGCCGGTGAGTTTCCCATTGAGTCCACCATAGAGACCGTCGCCGATAACAAGCTCACAGCACAACCATCGTCGTTGAGGTCCAGCCACAGAGTTCTTGTCAGTGCTTAGAGTTTTTCCGACAAGGTGAACGCTTTCGAGACATGCTCCATCACCCAATTTGTATATGACTTCTTGTATTTAATTATCACGATAAGTCAATTACGCGGTTTATGAAACAAAACATATGCCGACAAATGAAATGCATTTATTTAGTCAAAAAACATAATCATTTATTTCTTGATGAATAAAATAAAAGGTTATGTTTTGTGTAAAATACAAAAGAAACTAAAAAGACATAGAAGTCATAAAGAAAAGTGAAAAAAAGATAGAGAAAAAAGCGCACTAAAAATGTTCCAAGATTCGAGGGGCATTTGTCCTAAAGATGGAACTGTCAAGTTCGATTCTCATTGGACCCCACCCACCAAATCAAGGCATCCATATATTTTATGCTTATTTTAAATAATAAAACACCATGTTACAAATCATTTCATTGGGGCAAATATTTACTTAATGTGCCTATATAGCATCTTCACTGCTAAAGGGTATTTTTCTACTTCTCAAATACTCTCTTTTGTCATCAACAAGTTTATTGCATAACTTTCCATCGCATTTAAAAGTAAAGTTTACTCATCATTTTAAATATAAATTAAGCCTTTTAATTTATGATACATTCAATTGATTTTGTGTGACGGGCAAGAGACTTTGGGGTTTTGCTCAATTCAAGTCTGCAGGTCACCGAGGCAATCGGTATTAGGGAGGCGTTGTCTTGGACGGCTAGTAGTAGATGGTCCTGATTTCTACTGAGTCTAATTGCTTATTGGTGGTAAGGACAATTAATGGGGATAATAGTATGGAATCTTGTTTTGGGTTAATTTGTTTTGATTCTAAGATGTTATCAAATCAATGTGTTAATTTAATTTGGTGTTTTAAAAGCGATCTCTAGAATAACTCATTGTATTACGAGGGATGTCCTATGCAACTACGTTATTATGAATTTGGTTGGGATGGTGTTCATGTCGAAATGTTGTATGATCTGCAGATGGACTCTATTTCATGAAGTGTTGGGATTCAAAAAAAGAAAGTAGCTACATTTTTCATAGTAATATTGGGAATAGGCCATACCCTAGTTATAGTAAATATGAGAACTTTTTCAAATATATCATTTCACTGTTTTGTTATATAAATTTTACAGATGAATTTGAAGCAGATTTAGTGATCTTATCTTTTATTTGGTTGAATTTGAGATAATATATACACGTCGTCGAGTTTGAGGCATTTTATTTCTCTTACAAACGACGACAAAATAAATTCATGACAAATTTCGAACCCTTGGAAAGGAAATTTGTTCCCATCCTTGTGAATTTTCTCAATGATAAATTAATTCATTGTATGTGATGAACTGATGATGTGGTTGAAAATGATGGAAATAGGGTGGTGGTGGATTGGGCTTTGGGCTTGGAAGATTAGAAAGAGTGGGCCTTGATGGGAGGAGAAGAACCCATTGACTTAGTATGTGCTATTTGGACTTAAGAACAGCAATTTGGCCCACTTTTAGCAGCCCATAAACAATTAACGTTATATAGATAGTTCACAAAAGAAAATTCTTTTGATATCCTCTCACTTGAAGAGATATTTCACCTATAGACCCTAAGGGAGGAAAAATCTATGGTCCCATGGAGTAACTTTCTATGAGTTGCTATTAACGATCATGAGTAGATTTAAAAGTTCTTGACTGGGAGGCAACCGTTTGCACCGTGAGCTCCGATTTGTCGTCATCGCCGTGAGCTAGGGCCGGAGGCGAGCGTCAGAGGAAAGCGATGGTGAGTTGAGGCCATAGACGAGCGTTGGAGACCCACGAAGAAGAATTAACAATTTGGTCTTGATCTGATCCAATTTCTCCACTGGTTATCAACGGTCTGGCCGAGAGCCAAAATCTCAAATCAATTGAATTTTTTTACCAGAGTTAGTTTAGGTATTTTAACCATTTTAGGGTAGGTTGTCTCAAAAAATAGTTATGGTACTAAAAAGAAAAAATTAATTAAGGTATGAAAATGTCATTTTCGTATAATTATGTGTAGTAAACTGTCATTATCTCTATATAATAACATGATTGTAGATCATTAGTGATGAACAAAATACCTAAAAATTGATGGGCTCACTTGGGATGATTTTGTGCTATTTATAGTCCGATCTTAATTTATAACATGGGTGGCGAGTAGGGTGATCCATGAATGATATTTGGACTAGTGTACAGCTTTGAAATTTACATATACTATCGCGGGGATGTGTGAGTGTCGACTCTCCACCCACAGTACTGCGGGTGGAGCGAAGCAATGTAGAGTGATTTTTAACTCGCAGTTCGCCATGAACTTGCATATAATTAGTATTCGGGTGAGTCGAGTTTCGAGTGAAAGCATGCCGATGGCACGTGAGAATCTATGCATGGAATCTAAGTGAGCTCCACTTGGGATTCACACAAATGGAGAAAGGCACTACACAAAATAATAATAATAATAATAAGTGGCCTTTAGACTTTATGAATAGCATTTCCAATTCCAATGGCTCTTACACAATCAACCTTTGACACCACCAATTTTAGATCCAACACCACTACACTCTCGATTCCATATATGTGTAATTCATTATACTCATAGAAATGAGAAGAACAAACAATTAACAAAATGGAAATTTTGCTCATGTCATGGTGCATTCACATGAATCGTAATTTCACTTGTTCAAGTGCCAAAATAGAATATATTAATTTTAGTCTAATTTCATTTATTAAATTCTAAGTTTCAATACACATAAAATAACTTGTACATATTATAATATTATATTAATTCAATCTAACTAAAATTAAGTCATGTTTAAACAAAAATATATGGGAGACTACCGAGTTTTTTGATACACGATTATAATATAACAAAAGGAAAAGTGTATCAAAATTATATTATATAATATATATTAATGCACTAAACCTCCATTTACGATTAATTTTAATGTGAAATATTTTCTTATGAACAATAATCAATCAACAGTACAACGGCATGAAAAATGAAACCAAATTTTTTATATTTATTACATAAATTATTTTCTATTTTTCCGACATTATAATTCTAATTATGTGAAACATTAATAAATTAAACCCGACTTGACTCCTTAATATATTTTGTGTAAATTGTATATACTCGTAATAAAAGTATAAGGAAAACAAAATGAATGATTTATTTCAAGGCAGTGTTGTTTTAAGAACCAATTTAAGGAAAGAGTAAGTGGATAAATTTTTTTAAGTTCTTAACTATCTTTACAAGTTTGAAGGCCAACTCACCCAAACCCAAACTCCATATAAAAACAAATCGGTTCAAACCTTTGACCTTTGATCAAGTAGATTACGCCAAATACGCTTCACATATATATTTTTTTGACGGAAGAGTAAGTGGAGATTATTGTTTGGATATTTAATTATTATATATATTTTGGGTCCAAGTGGCAACCAGTTCATATCACAAACACAACCTAACAATAAAAATCTCATTTTGTGGAGCACTTTCACGACTTTGCCATTTGCCCACTTACTTCATGTGAGTATAGAGTATAGTTTTTCATTCAAATTTGTCTATTTTATAAAATTATGACACTTCAAAAAATATATTTTGTATATATATATATGCATAGGCGAATAGAAAACCAAAACCGCAGGTAGTTATTTTTTAAAAAATCATTCCTGACATTTCTTATAAACTATATATTACATAGCATTTCATTTTCATGGCATATAATAATTATAATATCATCTCTGTCCAATTAAATTAAAATTAATTCGTATGCAAAAGGAAAAGAAACAGAAAGAAAGTAAGATTAATGGGATATAAAGAAAATATCAAAAGATTACATTATTTTGTTATGCATAACGATATTATGATTTAGAGATTATTTTGTTTGGAAAACAATAATATATAAAAAAATTCCCACTAAGATTCCAAGTGGGAGATTTCTTCAAAAAAAAAGATTCCAAGTGGGAGCAACTGAGCAAGAGAAAATAATGCAATTATGGGATAATATATTTATTTCCTTGAGAAGAATCCAAATGACCCTCTTTTAAGCTTTAATGCCAAAAGTGTAGCCATCTCTCCAACCTAATTTGGGTGATAGGAGGTACATGCGAAAGATCCTCAAAATAATTATAATTATTAAATCGGATTAATTTAAAATATTAAATTAATAAATAGTTGTGTCATCGTTAGGGGTGTTCATCGGGCCGGGTTGGGTAGACCCGACCGAGTTTGGGTTCACCCGAGAAGTCTCGGGTCTAGAAAATCAGACCTAAGACTCGACTCGGGAGAGGTGTCGTGTGGTCGAGTTTGGGTGTAGTCGGGTGAGTCGGGTGTAACCCAACTACACCGGTGGGCCCAAAAAATTTAGTTCATTACAATTGAAATCAGAGTTAACCCAAAATCTAAATCCTATCCCTAAACCCCTAAATTCAGAAACTAAAACCCAAAATTGAAATCAATTCGAATTCAAAACTCTCAATCCCAAATTAAAATTATAATTGGAACCCTTAATTGAACTCTAACATGGATAAAAAGGCTGGTCTATTTTGCTAATTGGGTGTCGGGTGACTCGGTGGTTTCATAGATGTCACCCGAGGCTCAACTCGACCTATGTCGGGTTGGGTCGATCCAACCCATTTTTCACAAGATTTTGTCGGGTCTTGGGTCAATCAGGATTGGTCGGGTTGAGTCGTCAGGTTAATCGAGTACCAGATAAAAATGGACAACTATGGTTATCGTGTTTAGAGCAACTCTAATTCAAGTTGTTAAAATATAAAATTTATTACTCAATGAGAGTCAAAGTCAATGCTCCAATTCCAACCCAATTCGTCAAAATTTATTGCAAATAGCAATTATTATATTTTTTTAATATTTTAATAAAAAAATATTGTTAAAATATATTACACATTATTTGAATTCAAAAATCATTTTTGAAAAATTAAAAACTCAATAAAATAATAATATAAATTTATACCAACGGGTTAGAGTGAATTGAGAATTTGCGAATGACAACTCCATTGATCAGAAATAATATAGACAAAAGGATATAAATATGATTTTATACGTGTACTATTCATTTTTAACCTAAAAGAAGGTGGTTAGAAAAAATATACCTATTTAAGATATTATTATATTTTAGTATTAAGTAAAATTCAACTCATCTAAAATTTAATGCTCTTCAAAATTTATTAATCAATAAATCTGAAATAAGTCTAATATATCAAAGGAAATGATGACATAATATCCCAAATTAATTTGATGGGATCCAATGTTCATGACCTGATTGGGGCAGGGCAGAATTCTTTTAGGTTTCAAGTGGGTTTGGGACTCCCTATCGGATATAAATCAATTTAATAAAATATCTCAAATCAAACATAAGAATAAGTATCAACCCAACCAATTTAATTCTTAAGTTTACCTTAAATATTGAAAGTCCAACAATAATTCAATCACTTTAAACTAAAAATTCTTCAGTTTTCATATGCATTCTTTAAAGTCATCTAGGAAAATATTCATTCCAGCATCATTTTCCATGTTGACATATTCTGCATTGATCGACAACGAGTCTCAAAATATATTTTCAATTCGATACAAAATAAATTCAACAAAATCAGAGCGAATTCGAAAATAAAAAAACGGGGGTTAATTAAGGCTCTAGATTCACACATCTGTTATTGCATAAATCATAATAAATTAACAACATTAATTATGTGGAGTAGGAGATGACAAAAACTATATTCTTAACAACTCTAACTCTCTAGAATTATTTGATGCCAATAGTGCTAAATAAAGTATAAGGTGTCGACAGAGAAACAATGGAAACCAGGTGCACCTCACGTGGCAACATGCTTTTGGTATATTCCATGCACTATATATATATAAGAGAAATATAAAAATATTGTGACTACCACCATATCATAGGCCAAATATAAGTGGTTGATGATTCTTGATTCTCAGCACCTTTATATTGTAAATTCTACATCACTCATTTTTTATGGAACAATATATATGAATGGGTTATATTCATCTTTTTTGACTTAATGCATAAATAAGGTGCTCTGGTCGATTCAAGTATTCAGATGTTTATGTTTATTGACGCTGAACGGGAATATGTTATTTGATCCGATAGTCCAAGGTGCACACTCCTTAACAATAATCCCGTTATTATAATAAAAGAGAAAAATTACACGATTACAGCGTATAACCTTTAATTAGTCAAATATAATTAATTGACCAAATGTATATATACTTCACTCCTAAACTCAAAACCTAAGAGAAAATTATTTGTACTCGAAATACATCGATAAATTGGTTCTTTAAAAGCAAAATTTACCCACAAAGTACGAAATTGAACAAAATTGAAGCTAAATTTATCGGCTTGAAGTTAAGAGTAAATTTGACATTTTAAATGATTTTATGTTAAAATAAACAGACAGTTAATTTTAAAGTTGAGTATCTGAAATGAACTGAAAGTTCAGTATATTTATATGGTATTGTCCCTGATAGCATAGTTATATTTTTTAAAATATTAATTAATTATAATTTGATCGAATCAATTAGCCTAGGAGGGGACATTTGACACGTGTGTTGGACTTTTGCCAGAATCTGACACACGTAATCGGGACCGCCCACGTGTCGCCCTCACATCTCGGCCACGGCGCCGGGAAATGACGTCACCCAAGAATCTCAAGCCGACACGAAGAGTGCGCAGGATAAGGCAGTGGAGTGCGCACGTTAAATAGTCATTTCTTTTTCTAAAAAAAAAATACATTGTTAGTGGGAACTTGGAAGAGATGAAGAGGACAGTAACGTCGGTTGATTGTAGCGTTCAAAACTGAAATAAATATTTTTTTTAATAAAAATACTGTACTTTGTTTCTAGTAATATATTGAATTTAGCTTCTGTGGTGTGTTGTGATGTGTGTGCTTTGCTTTTGGGTCCTTGTTTTTGATTCCAAGGAATTATAGGTAGTGATTCCCCAAAAAAATAAAATAGTTTCTTAAATTTAAGCCCCATCTTCAGTTTTATATTGGGTTTTGATTCTCACAACTCAGCTTGCTCTCAAGGTTCTTGGAGAGAGGTTGGTCAGTCACTTTCTTAGATTTTAATTGACTTCTCATGGTAACAGAAATTGTTGGAAACCCACTGTTTGGTTGCTGAGAAATTGAAGGATAGAAAGTTCAGATTTTTCTTACTTTTTTTCCCAGAATTGTTTGTTTCTCTATGATTGGCGCCAAATTTTGATGTGGGTTCTCTGGAAAATGCATGTTTAAGAGGTAAAGATTGGTTTTTGAGTATGGTGTATGCTAGTTTTTGTGTGTTCTGGCTTGTTATTGACTGTAGATTCATAGCATAAGGCTAAAGTTGTTCATTTTGGGGCTTTTCTTTGAGAACTTGGAAGCTGAATCATCTTTTTGGGTTTATTTGGCATCAAAAGGTTTTTCTTTTTGGGGGGGTTTGGGTTAGAATCATTGTTAGCTGAAATTGGCCATGAAACTTTCTATCAGTGCTCTAATCGGGCGGACAGGGCCTTCTGGAGACTAATCAGGGATTAACAAGGATTAATCGGATAAGTCGGGGATTTTCATAGCACTGCTTATGATTTGGTGTTTATGTATTTCTCAGTGTTCCGTAATTTGGAAGAAATTGTGATTCTTGATAGTGTTTTTCTGCAACATAGTGATTTGGGTCTTTTTGGTGCTTATAGTTCCGTCTTTTGGCATATGAGCCGATCCAGGCGATTTACATGTGGGAAGAAGCTATCAAAGGCGGGGACAGCAGCCCCAATACCGGTGGTTCCACCATTGTTCAGGTCGACTCTAAGCCAGACCATAGAGTGAGGATTCATATACCGATCTTTCTAGTTTAAATCTTGACGTGCTTGGTGTTTGAGCCGTTTTTTCATCCTTATTGATTGAACGCGCTCTTGTCTAGTCGCCATTTATTTGTCACGATCCAATGGGGCCTTCTGCTGATCAAGAAGCAAATAAACCCGATGAGAAGGTGATGATTAAGTCAACTATGTCATAGTTGTTTGATTGTTTCGTTTCTGTTCTTGTTGATGGATCGTCTGTATTGAACTGCAGGTAAAGAGGCGTCTGGCGCAGAATCGCGAAGCTGCTCGCAAAAGTCGCCTGCGTAAAAAGGTACAAAAAAATTCGACGATTGTTAGTATGCGGACAAGAGAATTTGTTTGTGATGTGTTATGATCCAAATCATAGTTCATTTTGTTTTATAGGCGTATGTACAAAACCTAGAATCGAGCCGATTGAAGCTAGCACAAATGGAGCAAGATCTCAAGAGAAGAGCTACACATCAGGTCAATATTTGTTTCTGTTACTGTTTTTTCTGTTGTATGATTGATCTGATGGAATAGAGATTGTGTAATTTCAGGGAATGCACATAAGCAATGCATTTGATGCCGGTTCTATAGGACTGTCCGAAACTGTAAATTCAGGTTTGTGGACATTGGCGATAATTGTTTCCGATTGCTTTTTACTTGTATCGTTGTTGAAATGTATGTGACATTTTGGATATGCCTTGGTCAATACGGTGATCTCGGGTATAAGGGCGAAGTGGCTGGTCTGGGGGGTTAGGGGCGCGAAGAAGCTCCCGACTTTTAGTGATATGCAGTTTGTGCCCAACCTCGAACTTTCTGTCACATTAGGTTCCTAGTTTCCTAGTAGTGTATAAATGTTACATTATGTAACTTAATTGAACTTACCTGGTGATTCTGTGACTGGTTTTCTCAATAAGAAATTACTTTCCGCTTGTGAAAGTAGGTGACCCATTGTCGGTGAATCTGAATCATATAATGTTTGGTGTTGCTGTTTATTTTTTTACTTCAATTGTTTGTTATTTTTGCATCAAATATTTTTCATGTGGACGACATAGTTGGAAAATAACGTAATTCTTGGTGCTCTTGTGAGCTTGCAGGGATAGGTGCATTTGAGATGGAGTATTCACAGTGGATTGACGAGCAACACGGGCACAATTCCCAGCTGAGGAAGGCGTTGCAGAGTCACGTAACGCCTACAGAGCTGAGGTGCCTCGTGGAGACAGTTTTGAAGCACTACAACAGCCTCTTCAGCATGAAGGCGATCGCCGCAAAGGACGACGTATTCTACCTGATGTCCGGCATGTGGACGACTTCGGCTGAGCGCTTCTTCCTCTGGATCGGAGGCTCCCGCCCCTCGGACCTCCTTAATGTAAGTCTCTGCTCAATCACATCATTAGACCCTGATTAACCGTCTATTAACATTACTTGTTATAATAAGAAAGATAATGAGTTAAAATAAACAGAATCAAAATTAAGCAGTCACGGAGAGTTGAAATCAGCGACCTTATGTTGTTACAGGTATTGATGCCACATTTTGATCCGTTGACGGATCAGCAAATCGTGGAAGTGAGTAACCTCCGGCACTCTATACAACAAGCCGAAGACGCTCTATCTCAAGGAATGGATAAGCTCCAGCAGAGCCTGGCACAGAGCATAGCGGCCGATCCCATCGTCATTTCAAGTTACGGGTCTCGGATGGACCATGCCATGGAAAAATTGGAAACAATGGAGAGCTTCTTGAATCAGGTACTATTATTTTCAAAATGACGATAATGCCCCCATAATAAAAAACTATAAAAAAAATATTTTTTCCAACTTGGGTAGATTAATATTTCAGGGAAACATATATTTGATTCCACAATGTGTTACTGTGCTTGGTGGTGAAAACAGGCAGATCATCTGCGGGAACAGACCCTGCAGCAGATGGCGCGGATCCTGACAATCCGGCAGGCGGCTCGGGGGTTGCTCGGTCTGGGAGAGTACACTCACCGCCTTCGGGCTCTTAGCTCGCTCTGGGCAGCTAGGCCTCGCGAACCTGCCTAACACGACCGGGGGAGTTTCACTATAGATCATGTTGTGTCGCATTTGCCAAGGAAATGAATTTGATGCATAGATAAGGGAATGTGTAAATATGAAACTTGAATTGTTGTATTAGGACTGAATTTAGGTATTTTAAGTGAATTATCTAGGTACTGCAGTCTCTTGATCTGGGTTGCATTTAATTATTGTTGATAAAAATAATTTATTTAGTTAAAAGCAGTGTGGACTGTTTTGAATCATTTATCCGAAAATTGGTTTGAATTTTGAATTCGATTGGAAATGTTGGTTTTCGATGATTAGAACCATATATAGAATCACTAAGTGAGAATTTTGGTAAAGTATTGACTAAACTTTTTTTGTTCATTTTCTCGGTTGTGTGATTGGAATATGTTGATTTTTCATTTTTCATTTAAATTCGATTTATAGGTTAAGCTCGACCAATTTAAGCCTAATTTATTGCCAAAAGCTTTACATTTGCAATTATAAAAAATAACAAAGAAAATCAAATTTTGAGATTTAATTATTACAAACTAGACGAAATATAAAGTTTGCAATAAATAAATAAGTAATACACATAAGTTGACTAGAGGCGGATCCGTGGCAATTCTTAATTTAATAACTAGAATCAATAAGAAATTGAACAATTCTCTCAAATTATCGTAATAAACTCAAATTATTAATAATAATTTAATTACTTAGGACTAATTCCAAGTCCAAAATGATTTGAGAATAAAGGATAGGGGCTTAACAGTAAAATCACATCCATGTCCCAAGTCCAACCGCCAAGAGGATCGATAACAATCACATAATTTGAGCCCCCAATAAACATGCAAATAATTTTCCCAGAAAATTGAAAACAAAAAAGGCCGATTCTTTGCTTCAGCTGACCCAGATTCAAATCTTCTCTTCTCTTCAACACCTGATTCTGATTCTGCAACACACACACAAACCCTAATTGTTCTCTTTGTCTCGGCCAAAAATGAGCCATTTCAGGACTGTCTGTGGGCCACACACTGTCTTCTCTCCCCCGATTTGTTGCAGACGCCAAGCTCGAGCTCTGATTGTTTCGTTCGCGAACCCTAACAACCCCAAGCCTCGCAGCTTGTCGTCTCCGTCTCCGTTCGATCGCTTACACTCGCGCAGCGCCGATTCCTCCTGGTTTCGCGCCAATCGGAGGAGAACTGTGGTTAGGGCTTCTTCCAATTGGAAGGACCAGAAATCGCCATATGAAACTCTTGGTAATTGTGATTACGTGTTTGGCTGCTGAGAAAATCCGGTTGAAGGAAAGAATTAGCTAGATTAGTAGTCACTGTTGCATTGTGGTGATTGATTTTACATATCTGTGTTGAATTTTGAATTTTAATTGCAGAGTTAGAGAGAGATGCTGACGAGGAGCAGATAAAGGTTGCTTATAGGCGGCTGGCCAAATTCTATCACCCTGATGGTTTGTTCCTAAACCTTGATTCTGACCAGTTTCAAAATGTTCAGTTTCGTGTGAATAATACCGCCAAGGTTTGGAAATGTTGATGTTCCTGTGTAGAAACATGTTTAGAAGATCATTTTTCTTTGAATTAGTGGTTTGTTATAACCTATACATATAGGTTGCTGGTAAGTAGAATTTGTGTGGGAATGAAAACCAGCACATCTTGTGTGTGTAAACGAGAGGAAATGTGAAGTTTTCGTGATCCTCATGCCCAAAACACCCTGTTTACATTAACTGTGTCCAGGGAAGGGATCAAGGGATAGGGAATGGGAATCCGAATGAGGTTGATTTGCACACGTATTAAGTTGGTTCTCATTCCCATTCACAGTTTGGCTTTTGCGTCCGATTAAGAAGCCTGGATATGATTAAGTTGTAGAACATGTTCAGATTCATGCTCTATTTGTTCGAGAGAGCAGTCTCATAGCAAAAGTTGTAGGTCCTATCCTAGTGTTGTAAAAAGCGCTAGGCGCTAGTCAGTTGGAGAGGGCCTTCTGGGGATTAATCGTACGCCGGGGATTTTTACAGCATTGCCTATGACATAGGGTTGTGCGCGGAATGTTACAATGCATAATAACCTTAACCCGCCATCAATGGAAATTTTAGAAGGAAAGGTGAAGATGTCGTATTTTCTTATCTGTTTTCAACATTATGTAATGTTATCTACTGGGCTGGGAATATAGTCAAACCATTTTATGATATGCTTTTCAATTCTATAGAATGTTCAACTGATCCAAGTTGTTCAATATGTAAGTATATGACGGTAAAGGAACCCTTGAGGAAGGGGAAACTGCTGAAGCAAGGTTCATTAAGATTCAAGCTGCTTATGAGTTACTTGTGGATGAGGAGAAGCGAAGCAGTTATGATTCCAACAACCGAGTAAACCCAATGAAGGTAAGGCTTTTAATGTACTAGAATACATCTAACTTACTCTGTTAGTAGCTTATTGTCAACAAAATTCAGATTTATGTTTGAAGTTATATGAGGTAAAGGATTAAATCTTTATTTTGTATGCTGATTTATAATTTGATTATTTGTTGCTTGCTTATCTCTACTTCTTGAGCACGGAACTTGACGATACTACTTGTAAGATATTTACAAGGCATGAAATTGATACTGAATTGTTGATTACTTTACCTTTTGTTGGAAAGAACAAACAAATGATAATGTAGAGTACTGTTGAATAACTAGTGGTAAATGAATTGTTTATTCTAGCTGCTTAACTGTAAGGTACCTCGATTTTTCTTTTCTCAGGCATCGGAAGCATGGATGGAGTGGCTTGTCAAAAAGCGAAAGGCTTTCAATCAGCGGGGCGATATGGCCATTGCTGCATGGGCTGAGCAGCAGCAGCGTGAGCTCAATCTCCGTGCACGCCGTCTTGCACGTTATAAGGTGCCAGATGTTTTCAAATATATTTTTTTCTAATGGATTATAAATATTGATTCAGCGTTTCTTAACTATTCATTCATCTGCATGTATCAATCAACTGGTTAAAGGTTATGTATTTGTATTGAATTTCAGATCGATCCAGAGGAAGAGAGGAAAATCCTTGCTAAAGAGAAGAAGGCGTCGCAGGAGTTTTTCTCGAATACTCTGAAGAGGCATACACTTGTCTTGAAGAAAAGGGACTTGATGCGAAAGAAAGCGAAGCAAGACAATAAAAAGCTCATCAGCGACCTTTTAGCTGCTGAAGGTCTTGAGCTTGAAGATGACGAGGCAAGGTAGAAAATTCCTGTAATTACTGGTTGCCTCTGATCCCATATATATTTCATTGTAGAAAATCACAAATACTCTCTGTATATCTTCCTTTAGAAAAGCTCAAGAAATGGATGAATTTTGACATTTGCATATAAATACGTATAAATTCAATATTATTATTACTTTCCTCTTTCCTTTTCTCTTTGCCGCATTTCTTGGAAATAAGCTATCGGGCTTCACTGGGAAGCCCAAGTCACTCAAAAGTTCAAGCTATACATATAGGTTCAAGAGTAATGGATGACAAAGATTCTCGAATATGATGAGAACTTGGTATTCATGATCTGTTTCGAACCCGTTTATTGTCATCCATATAAACAGGGAAAATACCATAAACTTTACGACGACATGTATCCTCAATCCGTCAGGACGGAGATCATTAAACACAAAATGGTTCTAAATAAAACTCGAGATGATAGCAAGCAATTCACTCCGCGTGTATAGTGACTTGAAAAGCAATACAGAAATTTAGAATGAAAAGTTGAATGTGCTGCTATGAAATACATTAAGAATCTGAAACATGTTTGGATACAGAATACATATGCATAAACTTGTGGGAGCATTCGAAGCATTATTTGGAAATAATGTTGTATTTGTATCTCTATGTCATCTGTATTGGAAATTATGCACCGGAATTAATGTAAGAAGAGTGCCTGTCCACGACGAGCTGAATAAGAGGATTCTCTATGTCTGCACCTGCCTGAGTCTTGTCGCGGTGAACAGAAATATTTCCATCCTCTGTGACGACTACGACCACCTCCTTACGAGTCAGGAGCTCGTTTGCTACAACCAGGTGCATCTTGTACTTCTTGAGAGCCGTTCCCGCCTTCTCCAGAAGAATCTTGGAATCGGTCTCAAGCTGTTGGAATGAAAATGAGTGAAGAGCATGTATCAAATCCAAGTGAACAACAGAATCTTAGTTTCCCAAGAGAAGACTGAGAAATGTGAACACAGCATGAACAAAGGAATATATATATAAACCCCATAAATCCCAAATACATGCTCCAATAAACACCTTGGTATAAACACTTCTTTTGCTACTAGGATTTGAAACCATTACCTTTATTATATTGTCAAATTCTTCTTAATATAAACCAAGGAAAACAAAAAACTAAAGTTTATAAGGTATTTAGTATCTTCAGGTTTAATAAAAATACTGAAGACATAATAACCAACCTTGAATGATATACAAAAGGCCACTGGAGCCCATTCTTTTCTGAGGACTGAAAGCATCTTTGGCGCTTGCACAAGTCGCATGTCTAAAGGACCAGCTCCTGACTGAATCTTGTGCTCTACCTGCACAATTTAATCTTGGTTTTAGATTTCTTGCTCCCGGAAATTGAATTGTTTCGGGACAGGACATTGAACTTCAGCTCTCAGCTTAGAAGTGTGGAATTCCTCTAGTTCGATGCAGCATAAAACAAATATGAGCAAAAGGAAGGGAAAATGTTTTGACATATTAACCAGTACCATGCTCTCCCAAGGGACATAAAAGTCGGACACTGCAGCAGCAAGATAAAACATTGCCCGCGGCCCGAGAGTCCTCAATGATACTGCAACCATCTGTAACATCTGCTCAGAGTAATAATTAGTTAGCAGCTGAACAAAGATGGATATAAACAGAACTCCTAGACTTCAATTACAAATAGTTATCTAGGTAGTGCTTATTGGTATGTCTTAACGGAAGAGTTTGAGTGGTATATGGCGATATTGATGCATTCTCTCATTAAATATATAGACCAGTCACTCATGTTTTTTCAAAATGGAAGAAAACGTGGAGTCCATGTTGAGTGTTTATCAATGTAGAGACGTTGAAGGGTTTAAAAAATTTGAAGCCCCTTGACCTGTTTTGGGTCATTAGCACTAGGCAATACGTATGGCTCATTGTTCATGTTCAGCATTGCCTTGATTTTATTACAGTCAGACACTTTTGCAGGGTCACACACACACAAATATAGACTGCTTCAGATCACACATACTAAAGGGCAGCTAGCATCATAGTATATTGACTAGAAAGAGAAAGTTATAAATTACTTGAAGCTAACCTGAAGATACTCAAATATTGTTGTGAAGGGAAGTTTTAACAACAGACCTCCTGCTATTGCCTGAAATGAAGTCCGAAGTAGCGTACTGTCATATTAAGCTTGATTTATGCCGCCACAAATGAACCAAGAGAGCCAAAAAAACACAAATGGAGTCCTAGAACACTGAAAATAAATTAGGTCAATATTGATAGTCCATACAAACTGGTGATCACTAATTGCTGTCTTCACTGCTTCAGCGTGTAGTGGGCGCACTGAAACAGAAGGAAAAAACAAGTTAACATTGTTGAAGACCATCAAAGGTGTTCATATGGTAACATCTATGAGCAAGTGAACCAAACAAAGTCGCTGAGCATATGAATGGAGAATACTATGTACGCCATTTTTTTAGAGGGAACAAAATATCTGACAAAATCATTTCTTGAGAACACAATCACAAACCTTGAATATTTGATTCTTCTGTTGACTCAAAACATTCAAGTAAGGGATCATCGGGAAGAGATCTACAATACGGCTGGCAGGTTCCCCTGCATAACAAAGACAAAAACCATTAAGAAAAACTAGGGACGAAAAACAGTTCTCTTATGTCAATTAGGGCTTCAAAAAATATTAGTAGCAATAACCGACCTTCGGTACAGGAAGATAACTGCATATCCAGCCTTCATAAAATATCTGCAGTATGATCAGAATGGTCATGACAGAATTTCAAAGATTGAGATTAGATATTCAAATTGCTTAGGGCATTTGATCTGTTATACTCTGTGGATGCTGCTCCTCTATGCCCAGAGCTGAAGTTATCAATATAGCGAACACACCGCTGCTCAAGAGGAACTGTGGTACCTCCAGACGTCACACATACAATCCTCCTTGGCCCTCCATTACCTGCATGCATGCATCAACAAAAAAACCAAATAAGCCCTACTTAAAACATTTTAAATGAATTATGGAGAATTAATTCGCCTTACGTTCGATAAATTCCTTCAATTTGTCACCCAATTCAACACTGTTCTTCAAAGGAGGAGAAGATTGAAAAAACAATCGGATCTCTTCTTCCTGTGATTCTTGAATAACTTTCAATTCATTTGTTTTTTCCATCTAAAAATTGCAGAGTAGTGTTATCTTTAGAATCCAAAATCAGATAACATACATCAGAAGCTCTGGTACAACCACTCATTTAAGGATGAACAAACCTAAGGATCTTGAGTGCAATCTGAACCCCGACACACTAACCCATTACCAATTAACATACAATGCAATGACTAGAAGTCTAGATCCATATACTTGTAAAAAACAGTTCGGTTTCACAGAATCTGTTCATACCACACCCATATACAAAGAAAAGTAAGTTAGTAAATATAGCAGCTAGATTTGTCTGATTATGATTATGGGAAGGAAACCCCAAATCATTAAATGCCCATACGCATTCGGAAAAAAACAAGAAACAAAACCAACTTATGTCACACAGCTCAAGATTCATTTAACTGATAACGACACGCTCAAATTTAGCAAAAGGATCCTACTAATCGATTGCTCTTTCCTTCATCCATTTTCAGCAACCCATCGATCTCATTCGATTATAATTCAGTCAGCAATAGTCAAATCAACACAAAAAGTCCAATCCTTACAATCACATTACTCAATAAATAAACTCAAAGAAGACAACTCAGTGAAGTTAAAAGCAAAAGACAGTCACTTAAACACAACAAACACAGAATGCAAATATAAACACCTTCCCAAAAACCAACATCCATTCAATTCAGCAACAGTACATAAACAATTAAATCTCAAGACTAAATTGGGAAAATACAGATCTAAAATCTAATTGAATCGCCATTAAAGCAACCAAGTACAGCACAGCTCAAATTCCACAATCATGAATTTCATCACAAAAACTCCCCCAAATCACGAAATACCTAACAGAAACAGAAAATTCCAAAAGCGAATCGAACAAAATCACCACCGAGCCGCGAGCTTGAACGAGAAGACGAAGAAATTGCAGAAACCGAACCAAACAAAAATCAAATAGCAGAGAGAGAGAGAGACCTAGATTGGTTTGGTGTGGTAGCTGAGCGAGAGAGAAACTGTGAAATGAGGATCGTAAATGGCGTGTTTCAGATTTATAGCGAAATTTATAGGGACGATGCTCAAAGTAATGGCGCCAATTTTACGGATGGATTCAGAGTACAATCTTCTCAACAAAAAAAATATAAACTTTTTTATTATTTTCCATTTCACACAATTCTCAGTCTTTTTTATTTGGGCCACTCCATTTCTGTACACAGTAATGAATCTGTTTTTACTGAGCAATCGAGTATTAGGGATGACAATGAGGTGGGTTCGAGGCGGATTTGGCAATCCCGTCCTTATTAAAAACGGGATAAAAATTCTCGTTTTTCATTTTCAACTTAAAATAATGTTAAAACATATTTATTTTTTAATAAAAACTATTGTTTTAATAAAAAAATATATCCTTAAAAATATTATTATTTCATTAAATATGTATTCTAAAATATTATTTTATTAAAACTATATATTTAAAGATTTGTTTTTCATTAGATATACATTTTAAAATATTATTTTTAATTAAAAAAATATTTTTTTAATATATCGGGACGGAGCGGGGATACCTCACTCCGATTCTCCTCCCCATTTTCGTTCGGATTCGGGGATCCCCATCAGAGATATGAGAAATATTGCCATCCCTAAATGGGGGTGATTTTATGGGCTTTTGCTCAAAATCAAATAAAAACCAAGCA
>JAYMTP010002569.1:0-19290 GCA_036897365.1 Geranium brycei
ACTGACGAGTTGTCAAGAACATTGTCTTGACATTGTGCGTGACATCTTGTCCTGACTATCGAAATCAGAATTTCAGATTGTATATGATTTTGAATGGTGAAAGTAAAAATATCCGAGTTTGAATGGTTCTGTCAATTTGGGTGCATAGAAGGCTATTATACAGCTCATTATCAGTCACCAAGGCAAATGATCTATCTGTGAGACGAATTGGAAACCAAGGAAAAGCCACAATGCTGCAACATGAGATGAGATGATAATTGTAACCTTTTTTTTATATAGATTTTGTCTCATAAAAGGTAGGACAAATTTTGATTTATTGTGTATATTCTGTTATGATGCAGGCAGGGTTTGGATTAGTTTTTACAAGTTCCACTTTCTAATTCTATTCATTGGTTCTTTTTGTTTTGATTATTAACACAACAGATGTTGATACACTTTTTATTTTATACACCTTCTATACCTTTTCAATTTTGAGTTATTGTATATATTTTATTTTTAGATGTGTATACTAAAAGTAGATCAAAGAAGATAGATAAAAGTTGTAATAATATAGGGTTGATGTGTGTAATGAAATGACCAGAGCTTTTTGGCTTACTTGTCTGTCTGTACAACATAAATTCAAAAGAGTGGACACTTGAACTGTGAGTATGTTAATTTTGAAATAACACCTTATTGTACTAAAATGAGCCCTCTTCCTATAACCTCTCATTCAACTATATTTTATTTCTTTGCAAATTATGATTCAAATCAATTTAGTTTCGATATTTCAATTTAGTTTCTATATTTCAAAGGCAATTAAATAAAATTCAAACTTTATTTTATGCTGTTCAGTTTATGTTGAATTTAAGATGAAGACAAATCAAATACCCGACCAGAAGTTTATTGTAAAAATTATAGATAAACTATATGTGGTCATGTTATGCTAGATCATAGGTTGAGGAGAGTGAAATAGAACAAGAAATCAAAGCGTACCTTTAATATCTACTTGCATCAAAGAAGAAAACAAACCATATGGAAGAAAAATACGGACATCCAACAATGGATCATAGAAACTCCTTTCGGTAGAGCTGTGTTTTGTGTTTTCTACAAGAGAAGGCAAATGGTTCATGTACAAAGTTAGGTCTATCCCGGGCAAGAGAAGAGGTACTAGAAGCTCACATTTCATCACAGTTATTAGGGAATGAGAGGAATAGGCAAAGGAAGGTGGAGCCATAAATGGACCCAGCACTCATGAGTCAGTTTCGAAGGTTGTAGCAAAGAGTTACATCCATTGATGGGGGAGACCAAGATCATGCCTGCCGAGAACCTCAACTTGCAAGGCAACCATGTTTCAAGAATAAGTGCATCAATGAATTTCCAAGCACAAATGTTAAGTTAATGAAAACTATATAATACATCAATACAACAGAATCAGTGCTAAGATAAAACAATATATTTTGTAGCTCAACTGACTTGGCACAAACATCTATTCATGTCATAAAATTCTCTTGAGTCTTTCCAGAAAATTTTCCTATGTTATAAAATATTAGGATGTCATGAAATCGTCAATAAGGTAAAAACAATTAATCTATTTTCAAGTGAAGAAAAAGAAACTCATAAAAAATGAGGAAGATAATACAAACTCCACTTCAGAGAATCTCAGATAATTATTTCTTATCAATCAATTAATTAGGTCTTGGTGCGGGAGAGTTCGGTTGTCACACCCGGCCATATTTGTTCGGGGCATGACACCGTGGATACATTCTATTTCTCCTATATGCGGATGATATTATAATCACTAGAGATCGTATCTCTAGAATCTCAGACCTAAAGCATCAACTTTATCAGCAATTTGAAATGAAAGATCTTGGTATTCTACTATATTTCCTTGGCGTAGAAATATCATCGACATCATCAGGTTATCACTTGACTCATGCCAAATATGCAGTTGATCTTATCTCGAGAGCAAACTTGTCATACTGTAAAATTGCCTCCACACTTAATGAGGCAATTGTAGCCTTGTCTGTCTCACTGTCACATATCTAGACATTGCACATACAGTCCATATATGCCCCACGCACTATGCACTATGAGGTTGTTCTTCGCATTTTGCGATTTGTTAAGAAATTCTGTGACATGACTTACATTTGTCATGCACAACAACATCATTGGCACTATATAGGCATATTCAGATGATGATTGGGTTGGAGATTTTATTGATCGTCGCTCCACTACAGGGTACGACTTCTTCCTATGAGACCCTTTTATCTCTTAGAGAAGTAAGAAACAAACAACTGTTTCCCGATCTAGCACAAAAGAAAAATATCGAGCTCTTGCTGATACTACATTGGTGCTCTTATGGTTAAGATGACTTCTTCAATATATGGGTGTTGTTCACAATTTTGCTACCCCAATTTATTGTGGCAGTCAAAGTGCGATAAAAATTACTCATAATAACGTCTTCCATCGAGTTGGGTTTATCGTTTGCAAACTCAAGTTGGGTTCTACGCCGCCATCTCCAAATTGAGGGGGCGGGCGGAGATGTTAAACTAAGAAAGCTTCCTATTCTAGTTTAGGTATGAATCAATTGGACATTTTCTATTTTATTGTACCAAATCACCATATATAGTGATGTACCCAAGTCTGTAAGATAAATCAATTAATAACATTACAAGAAATTTACGCTCTCGACCCGGCCAAACATAAACGGGGCGAGGTATTCCTACCCTCCCTCTTATATTAAAAAATATATATTTTCAATATATACTTAAATAAAATCATAATTTGAAATATATATTTAACAAAAAATAATTTTTGCTATAAGAATATTTAAATACAAAATTTTTAAAACATTTTGAATGGGAGATCGAAATATCAGATTTTTCTTTAAATAAATGGAGATGGGCCCATCTCTAAACCCATCTCATATACATACCAACGTTATTCCTAATCCAATCCAATGAAGTCTAAAAGGGTTAGACCATTTGGCCGTCATGATTTGATTACCAGTGTTCAAAATCTATCGAGCAATATTACAGATGTTTGGACGATAGTAATGGAACATCTGAGAGAGTGACATACATTAGTTTAGGGGTGAGCAAGAAAATTTGCCTACCCTTTCAACCCGTCCACCATGAGATCCAATTCGGTATGATCCAGACAGGTAACGGTTTAAAAAAATGCAATCCGCTAGAATTTTGGTCGGGTTGCGGGTTGGAGATATACTACCCGACCTAACCCAGTCCCCATTGAATTATATAGAGTCAATTGAATAGTTCAAGAATCAAAAATTGTTTCTTGCTTGGAGTTGATGTCCAAAAATCAAATGACATATTGTAATATATTTTGAAAAAGGATTAACCTTTTTGTATTATGGTTAGTTGGTTTGATTGTGATGTTAAGATTTTTCGATGTAACAACCAATCGTGTAATGATTTGGGCTCGACTATGCTATGATGAAGCAAGATAACACCAAATTTGTGATTCTTAAGAGTTCTTTTTTTTAATTACATCATATCCTAAATCTACCATTTAACCCTTCTCCACACTGTTCACAACGGGGTTCGAAACTCAGACCTCTCCACTAATAGTGTGAGGCTCAAACCGTTGCGGTGTCCCCTCGGAGACAAGAGTTCTTAAGATTATTGTATCAATAATAGGCTCAAGACACACTCTTATGTAGAATGGGGCTCAATATCGCCACTTGACTCCCACCGGGAGAGAGAGGCCCAACAGAAGTTGGGAGAGATGTCCAACAGAAGTTGGAAATAAAGGAGAGATACTGCATCGTGACTCGAACCCAGTACCTTTGGACTCAAGTTCAAGTGCTTAACCAATTTGTCAAGCAAGCTTTGATTGGTTATTTGATATCAATTAAGGTTAATTGATTTCTGTTTGATATTTCTGATTGTTTGAAGTTAACTAAGCTTAGACACTAAGTTGGTAAAAAAACTTATTTTGGTTTGATTTTTAATTGATTTTGGACTTCAAAACCCATAAAATATTTGGTTCTGGATGGCAGGTCGAGTTGAGTAAAATACCCACCTCAACTGGATCGGATAATGGATCCTCATACTTTTAACCTGCTCCTTTCGAGCCTTGCCTCAATTAGGTACTTGCTCACCCCTACATTATTTATTAATACTCACAAAAATTATTTTTGGAAGTCTTTCAAAATTAAAATCTGATACCAATAGAATTCATATTAAGATTTACATGGTGAAATATATTTTAAAAATATAATTTTAAAAAATATTCTGGTTAAAGTTAATATATGAAGATATTTACGATTTATAAAATTTAAAATATAGTGTAATAAATTTACAAGACACATGCTCCATTCCTTAGGGCCAGGCCCCTACAAATGCATTGTTATGGGTCTAATTCTCTCTTCATAGCTTCACCAATTTCATATTTAATTTGATCAAAAATGAAAGGACCCACCTCACATTGATATTCCCAAGTTCCGATTTTACCCTTGATCTTAAAGAGAAGTTGTGATTGGCTAGAGTCCAAAGCCTAAGAGGGAAAGGGATTGGTCAGTTTTGGGTGACCCCATCCGAGCTGTCCTTTCTGGTCAAACAGCTGGTCAAAGCAACCTCATGCCCCAGCTGGCATCAGAAAATAAGGTAGCCTACGTGGCTGTTACATGTCTCAATGACTATAATATCCTCTCTTGCTACAGACAGGGCATTGAAACAATCTGAATCAAAACAAAAAAATTCAGTGTTTCAATTAAATTGAGAATTGGGTTGTATCAATACTTTCAAGGATCAAGTCAGGTTCATGGGTATATTTAAAATTCAGGTGGGGTTGGATCGTCATATAAGCGCGTCAGAAGTTCAAATCACTTAAAAGATCAAACTGGTAAGTAAAGGTCCTGACTATTATTTAAGTTGGTCGACGAATTCAAGTCTTTCAGATATGTTACTCTAACACCCCTCTCACGTGCAAGTTGAGTTGAAAGACATGTAGAAACAACGAACGAGGTGCCGGGACGACCTCTGATCCATGAGCATTAAGTCTGAAACGAATGACAACCCACCTAAAAACTCAATCTGATAGGTGGAGGCCCAAACTATTATTTCAGCTGGTCGGCGGATTCACATCTTTCATATGTGATACTCTAACACCCTCTCACGTGCAAGCCAAGTTGAAAGACATGTGGAAACAACAAACATGGTGCCGGGACGACATCTGGTCCATGAGCCTTAAGCCCGAAATGAATGACATGGAGGTCTAGTCCAAATTCAACCAGACTTTGATAATATATCAAAAGTTTAACTCACATAAAAACTCAAACTAATGGGTGGAGTACCATACTATTATTTCGGCTGGGCGACAGACTCACCGGACGTGGTTCTCTAACAAAGTAATTATATTATATTATAATTTATATCATATTTATTTCGTATTTAATATATAATCTAAGTTCTTCAAAACATTTTTTATTATACTCCAAATAAAGAATAAAACATGAACTAGACACAAACACGGTAAACGAGGCAAAACAAAAAATACACAATTGTGGCTGTAGCCATTCATAATTTGTGGAAAAAAATAGTGCCAACCCAAAACCACTCATATCTCCAATTTGGGGCTGTTTTGTAATTTTAGTTGAAAATTGAGTGCTGAAGTGGATGGGGTTGGGATTATGAGGGTAAACTAAATGATTAGCATGGGTAGATCCTGTTGAGTCCAGTCTTTTAACGTAGATTCTCCATATTCTTGTGCAACACCATGCATAATAATGAACACAATCTTGCTAATCATTTTGGAACGACTTGTTTATTCTACTAACAATTTCACTTTAATCTCATGCTAAGTTTTGAATTAAAAAGCTTATAATAAGCAAGCAAAGCCTCTCTCTTGTTCACAGTCCACACCCCTTTTCTGGGTTTTGTTGATCCTCTGTCAGGGTGGAGTGGATTTGCTTGGCCTTTTCCTATAATCTTTGCATTTCATGTTCCTCTCACTTTTTGTCTTGTGGGTTGATAAGTAGTTGTAGATTTGATCTCAAGATTTGTTAAGAGAGACCATTCAAAGTGACAACTCTCACACTCTACTTAAAGAGCTCCAGTTTGGTTACTGGAGTGGAGTGAGTGGAGGACCAAACCTAACCTAACCAAAGAGTTGGTGAAGGAAACAGCCAGCTGAGCTGAGCCACCCAAATTAGCAAATCTCAGAGAGGGTTGACCCAATCAAGCACTCTTGACTTGATAGATAAAATACTCATTTGGTGGCAGTGGCATTGCATGTGTTGATGAAATGACAGAGCATAGTGGTGGTGGTGGTGGTGGTGGTGGGTTGAGGGAGTACAGGAAAGGGAACTGGAGTGTGGGGGAGACAATGGTGCTGATAGAGGCAAAGAAGATGGATGATGAGAGGAGGATGAAGAGGGTGAATGGGGATCAGAGCAAGCCCACTGAGCTGAGGTGGAAATGGGTTGAGGACTATTGCTGGAGAAAAGGGTGCTTCAGGAGCCAGAACCAGTGCAATGACAAATGGGACAATCTCATGAGAGACTACAAGAAGGTCAGAGACCATGAGAGGAGAATCATGGCTCAGCCTAGAGGAGAACAAGGCTCTTGCTCTTCCTCTTCCTCTTACTGGAAGATTGACAAGGCTGAGAGGAAAGACAAGAACTTGCCTTCCAACATGCTGCCCCAAATCTATGAGGCTCTTGTGGAGGTGGTGGAGAACAAAGGGAAGCTCAGCCTCAGCAGTCCCAGCCCCAGCCCCAGCATGGGGTTTGTGGTGGACAGAGGAGGCCTGATGAGTGGTGGTGTTGTTTTGCGGCAGACCCCAATGCAACACCACCATTACATATCTGCTCCAATCCCATCTGTGCCTCTAGCTGCAACACCACAACCAGCTGTAGCAGCAGCCCCAACACAGCCAGGGCCTGTACAACCACCTCTCATGCTCCCATGTCCTCACCCATTGCCCACAGTAGGTACCTTATATCTCTCTGTCTCCATTTCACCAATGCATCTTCTGGGCATCTTTCATTTTCTCTCTAACTCATAAAAATCCAATCTTTTTTCAACCCACAAATCAATGTGTGCATAAATTAACTTCAGCATGCAAAGACTCCATTTTTATTTCTTGGGTTTGAATATTATAGGGTGTGATGGAATGTTAATGATTTTTTGAGTTAAAGACTATTTGATTGGATTGTTGTTGGTTTTTGAAGAGGTGTGGTGTTAGTTCAGAATCTTCTGATACAAATGAGTACTCAGGCTCACCAGCCAAGAGGAGGAAAAGATCAGGAGAAGGAACCAGTGGGAGTGGGAGTGCAAGTGCAAGCAACATACATGAAGTGGGCACTGCCATCTCCAAGAGTGCTTCAATCATAGCAGAAGCTCTTCAAGCATGTGAGGACAGAGAAGAGACAAGGCACAAAGAGCTCTTGGGCTTGCATGAGAGGAGACTCAGGGTAGAGGAATCAAAAGCAGAGGTCAACAGGCAAGGAATCAATGGCCTGGTTGATGCCATCAACAAGCTCGCCAATTCAATCTATGCTATGGCTTCCTACAAGAACCAATCTGCACCTCCAGAATGATGAAGATGGTATTAATTACTGAATAATTAATCAGACAAATCCCTATTTTATTATGTGATTTGGTTGTACATAACTGATTTTTTTTCCCATTTGTGTCTTTTAATTTCAAGCTGAATTCACTTCCATTAGCTGTTCTACATATTGTTAAAACACAATGCAATTTGGATCTCTTGTGTGAAAATTTGGTTATTTCATTGGCTTCTCTTCTCATGTCAAGAATTGTGATTCAATATTTGTTCCTCAGGAAATAAATTATCATTTGACATTTATGAGTGAGTGAGGGAAAAGTGAGAAATGCAGGTGGAACCTGCAAAGTACAGGGAGGAAACAGGTATGGCATCCAAAAGGACTGGTCAAAGGGTGACCAGTCAATGATACTCTGAGGGATGCTTTTTGGAGGGGGCAGAATTACCAAAATGCCACTGTGTATTATTAGTAGTGACAGAGTTTCTTGTATTTACTTGCAGGTACTGTTTGTGTGGTGGGTAATATTAGGAGAGCCAGACCTGGATACACAGTAATGGGTATTTTCAGCTTTCTGTGTAAAGTGTTCCTGGAATTTACTGTACTCATCAGCTCAATTGCTGCTAGTGCTAGTGTTAGTGTTGGTGTTGGTGCCCACTTCTCTCTTAGCTGATGGCTGATCAAGGAATCCAAGTGAACTGAGTTCTGACTTGAAGGAAAATTTTGAATTGCTCATCTCAGCCTAGTTTTGATTTCTTTACTAAAACTATAAAGTAGTAGTGATCCATTTGACTTGAGTACTATAGATGAACAACACCTGAACCTGTAAAGGTTGCAGGTTGATTAATCACGTGGATGCTCTCTCCAGTTCTTTTATCAATTGCTTTGTGATGGTAAGATTTTGATATAATCATAACGTCTATATCATTATTATATTAAATATATATTTACTTCAAATCAAAAGTATTTTATTTTCTGGGCAGCTGACTGGAATTGGCCTAATGCTAAAGCCCAGTGCACTGCCCCCACAGCGTTTTTTTATTGTAGCCATTCCAGCGCTATACTTGCTTTTAGTTTTGATAACTGATTTAACCAAAAATTATAAAGCGAAATGTCAGCTGATTACACCTAGATTTAAAATTTTGGTGGATAATTATTACATAAAAAAAAATTTCACTCGACGGGTACCCTGGTTTGGACAATTTGGCACCGTCAATCATTCCGCTAACTTCCGTTATTTTTTCATTTTTAGTGGTGATAAGAAGACCAAAATACCCCTATTTTAAATTTTTAAAAAATTATCCTTTTGACATTTTTCTCCTTCTCTTTCATCCTTCCAATTCCTCTTTCTCACTCTACTTCTCACACAATTCACGGGAGAGAACAAAATCATGCAAACCACAAAATTATCATACAAATCGGGATTCATCCATTCAAGCACAAACCTACCCTCACACAAACTCTTGAATTTGGGGATTTACAAACGACTCTCAATTTTTTGAGGAACCATACCCATGGTATGGAGAAGAAACCAAAGAAGTTCATGGAAAAAAGAAGCATCCTCCCCCAAAATTTTCTAACTGATGCAATGCAACATCATAGTTCATACCACATCTCTTACACTATATTTATATCATCTCATACTGGCTTCGCTTCGATGTCTAAAATCTCTTACTACATGTCAGATATCACAAATAACACACCTGTTTTAAACCATTAACCTAATTCAATCTTAACAAAAGTCTAGGAAATTTATTTCAAATGTTTTGTATCATCTCCATAATTGATTTTCAGTTTGGTAATGTAACTTATGGTTTGCGTGAGTTTTATACTAATAGAAGAAATTATGCAATTTCGTAAAAAGGCTACAAATAGAATATGAATAATGTTTAGTAACAAAGGATCCATATGAGGTGGTAAGGTTGTAAGAAAAATAGAATCACTGTAACTCTCATTGTTACAGCACAAATACATATGTGATGAAAATTATTCTCATGGCTAACTACATTTTGTTATACATGAGACAATGTTGAAATGGGAACTATTTCACATATATTCTGACTAGACAAACAGAATCGCGTGCAAGTAAAGTTTTGTGGTTTGATTTTTGGTAATTTTCCGAGTTCCAATTTGGGTTTTTTTTCTATTTGTGGTTTGTATAAGATTATGTAAGATTTGTGGTTTTTTATTTTGTTCTATCAATGGAAAGTAGAAGTGATCAGAAAGAGGAAGGGGAGAGAGAGGCCAGATGAAAGAGAAAAGGAAAAATAGGTCAAAGGGTAATTTTTTGAAAATTTAAAAGGCATGTGGAGGTATTTTGTTTTTTTATCACCATTAATAATTAACAAAAGTTAATGGAAGGACTAATTGTGCCAAATTCTTCAAACTAGGGTACCCGCCGAGTGAAGATTTTTTCTGGGTGCAATTATCTCCTAAAACGCTAAATTTAAGTGTAGTCGATTGACATTTTCCCACATTATAATTAACTAGTGTGAAGCACTAACATTTTTTTTGTAAGAAAATATAATAATTAATCTTTCGATTTCATCATTTTGCTACTCACATAAAAAATGTTTACATAAATATCTTTGCTTACATAAAAATGTTTACCCATCAGATACTCTTTTTTTAAGGTAAAAACAAATTTTATTAATTAAATTGCAACTAACCCGGCATCAGGCCGGACAACTGAAGCTACAGATGGTGGGACAGACCCCTCATCTTAATCTCAGCTACTGTTAGTTAAAACAAACTTGGTCAATTCATGAGTCATTTGATTACGATCAAAAAAAAGAAGAAAAGAACACATGTTTCAATAGTGGATAGTACGCAACACCATTCGCTAATGATTCCTCCAAAGTTGTTCAGCTCGACCTGTTTAGTATCATGTAGAGCCACAACTTTCATCTCATTCGAATGGAGAAACTCTGTGATCCCGTTGCGGAATGTCTTAAACAAACATCCATGATAACCCCAGAGACTAATCGACTCGAACCAGTTAGCATCATGCAGAGCCACGGCCTCCACCTCATACGGATGAAGAAACCCCGTGATCTGACTGCAGGCCGCATTAAAGCAGCTTCCTCGATCAATCCTACAATCAATATGGGAGTCGCGAATTTTAAGTAATCCAAGTCCTTCGAGTTCTTTTTGCTTACCAGGATCAGCCCATCGGCGCAGAGAACCTCCGATCCCTCCCAGTGCTGAACCCAATGGGACACCCCGATGACGTATTGAAGTTTAAGAAAACCAAGATCTCCTAGTTCGATATGCGTACATGAATCTACCCATCGACGCCAAAGAACTCCGGTTCCCTACGAATACTGAACCATCAACCAACCAAAACCACAGCAAAGAAATCGCTAGAATTTTTCTACCATACCTCCGATAAGCCCCGCCTGGGTCCATCTGCTCTCGTTGCACCGATCTCCACCGAGTCTCTCTGCCGAACCACCGCTGGCCCCTTCCTAGACCCTTCTCCCATCGCAGATGATATTGAAATAATACCCCCTAACTTTACCATCGCAAAGTCACCGTCCCTCCAAATTACAGGTCCCACACCCGTATAGTCTATACAATTCCGATAACTATCGTAGTTACCCAATCGCAGGCGTCCGTGACCGCTGCATACCTCGTCAAAACTAGACGAGACAAACCTAACGCAAAGCGTAGGTACAAACCGCAAACCCTAGGAGAGAGTCGCCGCTGCTTGCCCCATCAGATACTCTTTAATAAAGAACTAAAATATATACGCATACAATCATAAATTCAAATAAAATTGAACATAATTATTTTCTTTTTATATAAAATCACCTATAAAAATTATATGTTAATAGTCATACATGCAAAATATAATTTTCCTTTTATTATTATAAAAATAGTAGTACTAAACGTGTAAAAATAAATATTTAAAATATTAAAGCGTATAATAAGAGATTCACAAAAATTTATTAATTCTCTACAATAAATCATGATTTGATATTTCTAAAACTAGTTGTATGAACATTCATGCTCTGACGTAATCTCCATGATTTTTTTAAAGGAAAAGGACATTTTTGTGCACCTAACTATACTACTTTTCCACTTTTATACTCTAACTATTTTTTCACATTTTCAGTACCCTAACTATCATTTTGGGACAACATACACCAAAAATACCTAAACTGCCCCTAAAATTGAACCGGTTCAATTTCAACATTCTCTTGTTCGACCCGGTCCACCAAAAAAATCAAACCAAAATTTGATTAATTTGACATTACAATTATATCCTCTCTCTCTCTCTCTCTCTCTCTCTCTCTCTCTCCCTTGACGCCGGCCACCTCGCTTCCGGCGACTGAGGTCCTTTTTTTGGAGCTCACCTTCTACATTTTTTCCGGTGAGTGAGTGAGCTCCATTTTTTCGAGCTCACCTCCTCCATTTATTCCGACGAGTGAGTGAGCTTTATTGGTTCCGAGAATGAGCTCCATTTTTTCGAACTCAACTCTTTCATTTTTTTCCGACAAGTGAGTGAGCTCCATTTTTTCCGGCGAATGAGTGAGCTCCATTTTTTTCGAGCTCACCTCCTCCATTTTTTCCGGCGATGAGCTCCAATTTTTCGATCTCACATCTTCCATTTTTTCGGCAAGTAAGTGAGCTCTATTTTTCCAACAAGTGAGCTTATATTTTTGTCGTCATCGCTGGTGGGCTAAGGCCGGAGGCAAGTGTCGGAAGGGCCGGAGGCGAGTATCAAGCCCACAAAGAAGAAGACGAGTCAATTTCTTGATTTCAAAATTGAACCGTTTCGATTATGGTTTTTTAAAATCAAATTGAATCAGTTCAATTTTGATTTCTTAAACCATTTCAAATCTAGGGGTAGTTTAGGTATTTTTTATATTTTAGGAGTATGTTGTCCTAAAATGATAGTTAGGGTATGAAAGTGAAAAAGTCTTATTGTTAGATGTACAAAAATGTCATTTCCCCTTTTCTTAAATGCACGAAGTGATTTTTTATTTTAGCAGTTATTCCAGGTAATGATTACATTTAAGTTAACCAAATTATATATAGGGGTAATTTCACTATAGTGTAGTCTTATGCAAGCTTTTCGATTCAATGTGATGTACCTTTTTTATATCAATTTATTAGGACAAATTTTATTTTTTTCATCATCCATAGAAGTATTAATTTTGTGTAGAAATGTGTATAATACCCTTCCATTAAAAAATTAAAAGGAATAATTTCAGAAATAACCTGCTAGAATAGGTTAAATCTCATATGACGCCCTCTAGAATAATTCTTCTCAAATGCACCCTCTACTTTGACAATTTATCTCACTTACCATTTTTCGTTGACTTCCGTCAATCTCTGTTAAAATTGATGTGAAAAGACTGAAATGCCCTTGAATGTGTTTTTAATTTTCAAAAATATGTCTTTTTGACCCTCATTCCTCTCTCCTCCTTCACCACTTTTTCTCTTGTCTCCTTCTAATCTCACCCACACCCCCTATTAGTAGCACTTCAAATGCAAAGAGATATCAATATTAATCAACCCGCTAAGTCCGGGTTGGGCCCAAAATTAAGCCATGGACTGTCCAACCCGGCTCGTGCTCACTCATAAACCAACATATGAAGAAACTAGACGACAGAAGCGTCTGAGTTGTGATTATTGGATACGAGTTAGGATAAGGTATATAGATTCCGGGGATAATTCCAGGTGGCTACACCTAGATATTGCTGCTTTTCAGGTGGGTACTCCTAAACATTTTTGACATGTAAAATGACTCAAATGGCCTTAGTTTGACTCCTATCGGGAGAGAGGCCCAACAACCTTTTGGACCCAAGTTCAAGTGTTTAACCAATTGGTCAAGCAAGAGTTGCTTGATTGAAAAATTCAACTAATGAAGAGAATACACAAATAATGACAAGTCCAAAATAAAAACACTTAAGAATTCAAACCAAAAATCAAATTTCTTTTAATTTGTACATATATGGTTAACACAAAATCTTGTTTCATTCAATATAAAACATATTAAAGATCAAAAACAATGACTTTCAATTATTATACATTCCTAGTCTAATTTCTCTAATAAAAAAAATCCCTACACATGTGGTAATCCTCTAAGTAATTAAATACGCTTCAATTTACTAGCTCAATAAACAGTAAAAGCAAAACTCAGCACAAAAAGAAAACACAAACAGCCAAATTGACTCACCCAATTTAGCACAGAGTCGACCAAACCTTCTCACCAACCCAATCCTATGAAACATAGTATCATCCTCGAACTCGTAACAAACCACAGCCCCATCCTGATACTGAGCAGAGACAACACCACTTAATTTGTAAATCACCTTAATGTTCGCATGCCGATACACTTGGTTGGGCATTATCTTGAGTGGCTCAAGATCGGGGCGGTTCTCGGGAAAAACCAAGAAGTGCCTCCTGGGGCATCCAGCCGAACTGTGGCCTTTGCGGTAGCTCACAATTTGCCAGAGAAAAGAGGGAAGAAAGAGAAACGTGAGTGGGTGAGGGAGAGTGACATATTTTTAAAATTACAAAGATAAGAAAGGGCATTTTAGTCATTTTACATGTCAAAAATGTTAAAAATTAACGGAATTGGACGGAAAGTGCGAAGTGAAAATTTTGCACATCTTAGGCGTAGTCAATTGGAAAAAAAAATTATATGAGTACCCACCTGAAAAACAGCAATATTCAAGTGTAGCCACCTGGAATTATCCCTAGATTCTGTAATTTACTCATCAAGAGAGTGATGATTAGTCGTGATGCAGTATTCGAGGAAGGGAGAAATTGAGGCTGGTCACAAGAAGAAGCAGCACATGCTTTTTAAGTTCACGGCTCTCTTACCCAAATGGTGTAATGAAGTAAAACATGAAGATGCCATGTTGTAATTTTCTAGAACTTTAGAATTTTTTTCACTAATTTTTACTAATAATTAACTCATCATGTAAACTTACATGATAATTTTAAAAATGTGTAAATCATGATATTACAAATGGGTTATACAAATACGAGTATCACCTGTATAAATCTTGAGAAGTTTTATACACTATTCTTATATCGCCATTTTGTTAAAAACGCATGAGTTTAAAGAATTCGGCATCGGTAATGAAATTTGTTTCATCAAAGCAAGAATAAGTCGAAAATTGTATCTGATCAACACAAAATATATGAACTTGTAAGTGTTAACAAGGCAGTCATTGATGAATATGTGTAATATTTTTTTTGTTTATATTTTACACATATTTTTCCTTAAATTTTATGTTACTTTTTTGTGTATTAAAGATTTTTTATTTTTACCTCAAGAGTCATTTTCACCGTAATAATTTCCTATATCTTTATCTTTTTCCATGATCAATATTCATTTTCTTGAAAGATAGGTTAAATTTGTATATTATACAGAGGTAATTACAGACATGTACACTTTACTAAACATGTTTTTGATATGAACACATCTAAAGTTTTTAAAATTTCCTAGGTAACTAAAACAAAACTTATCATCATTAATCTACAATCTATAACTTTTTGTGAAATAATGATTTTCTCCCTTTATTGAATAACAGATTTATATTAAAAGTTAGGAGTATATTAGTCTTTTCGTATAAAAAAATTAAAATGATGATTTTGCCCCTCTCCTTCTCCGGACTGAACTTTCTCCGGCGACCTCGCCGGCCTTTCCCTCTATCTTGTACACTTAAACCTACACTATCAAAAACTGAATTTGCACTGCTTGTTATTTGTAGTTTCAAAAAGGAAAATTACCGTTGGTTTCATTTCCTCCCCGACGCCAAGCGGATCACCGAACAGGTCGTTCATCGCCGGTGCCACTTGACTCAGTTCACCCGCCACGATCTCGGCCTCAGGGGCCCATCAAAACCCAGGTCTGAATATTCACCTCGCCGTCGTTATCTTCAAATGTGGTTTAATTTGGTTGAAGAATGTGTTATTGTTCGGTTGCTAGGGGAATTTGGAATGTGTTGATGTATGTTTGGATTTTGGAAAAACTGTGGGATTTGTGGACTTTGATTGCAAATTGTGATATTATGTTACATTTAACAGATGTACCTTGATATGCCAGCTTCATTGTCACGTTATTAAGTGAATATTTTGAATGGGTTAATTTGTGTTTGGCTTCTAGGAAAATTGTTGGATTTGTGGATTCTTGATTGCAAGTTGTGTTTGGTTTACAGGTGCACCATGATATGTCAGCTCCATTGTCCCATAGGAGAGAGAAACTCAAAAGGAAACAGCAACTTCAAATTAAAGTGGAGAGAGTGGCACATATTTGAAAATTTTCAGACAATAACGTTCTGTTTTGGTCTATAAAAGCAAAGTTTCAACCTCACTTTGTCCATTCGTATCAGAATGAGTATCCATAGAGAAATGGGGAGTCTTAATAATAATCTCTTGTTGAAAAATGAAAGTAGTAGGGTTCTAGACCCCGAGGAATTCAGGAGCCAAGGTCACAAGATGATCGACTTCCTGGCCGACTACTACACGTCCATCGAAACCTACCCCGTCATGAGCCAAGTCCCTCCCGGCTACCTCCGTCACCGCCTCCCCGAGTCCGCCCCCGCCGCCCCCGACCCCCTCGATACCATCCTCCGCGACGTCAAGGACCACATAGTCCCCGGGCTCACCCATTGGATGAGCCCCAACTTCTTCGGCTACTTCCCCGCCAGCTCCAGCACCGCCGCCTTCCTCGGAGACATGCTCTCCACCGGCTTCAACGTCGTCGGCTTCAACTGGCTCTCCTCCCCCGCCGCCACCGAGCTCGAGTCCATCGTCATGGACTGGCTCGCTGGCATGCTGTCACTCCCCGAATACTTCCTCTTCTCCGGCTCTGGCGGCGGCGTCATACACGGCACCACCTGCGAGGCCATCCTCTGCACCCTCGTCGCCGCAAGAGACCAGAAGCTCCGTAAACTCAGGAGGGAGCATTTGGACAAGCTCGTCGTCTACGCCTCTGACCAGACCCACAGTGCATTGCAGAAGGCCGTCCAGATCGCCGGAATCCACCCACAGAATTTCCGCGTCATCAAGACGGATAAAACGACGTCGTTCGCGTTGTCACCGGGGTCCTTCTCATTGGCCGTCGAGTCTGATGTAGAATCAGGACTGATCCCGCTTTTTCTATGTGCCACGGTGGGTACCACCGCGACAACGAGCGTGGACCCGCTGGGGCCCCTCTGTGACGTGGCGAAGCAGCACGACATATGGGTCCACGTGGACGCTGCTTATGCGGGGAGTGCCTGCATTTGCCCGGAGTTCCGCCACTTGTTGGACGGCGTGGAGGGCGCGAGCTCCTTTAGCTTGAACGCACACAAGTGGTTCTTCACAACCCTAGACTGTTGTTGCTTGTGGGTCAAGGAACCCGGTGCCCTAATCAAATCGCTCTCCACGAGCCCCGAGTTTCTAAGGAACAAGGCATCGGAGTCCTGCCAGGTGGTGGACTACAAAGACTGGCAGATCGCGCTGAGCAGGAGGTTCCGAGCCATGAAGTTGTGGCTCGTGATCAGGAGCCACGGCGTGGCTAACCTCAGGAGCTTCCTGAGAGGGCACGTGGCGATGGCTAAGATTTTCGAAGGGCTCGTGAGGGGTGACAAGAGGTTCGAGATCGTGGTTCCTAGGAACTTCGGGATGGTGTGTTTTCGTGTTTGGCCTAAAGCAATGTCAGCAGTTTGCGCAAACGAACTCACCGAGAAGCTTCTGGAAAGTGTAAACGGGTCGGGTCGGGTGTTCGTGACACATGCGGTGGTTGGGGGAGTGTACGTGATCAGGTTCGCGGTGGGGGGCACGCTGACGGAGGAACGGCACGTGATGATGGCGTGGAAGGTGATACAGGAACATGCCGATGCAATACTGAATAATAAGTGAGCTTTCATTGTTTGGCTGCTTGTGTGATTGCAAATGACATATGAGGCCAGTTGTGAAATCAATTCTCCTCCTTTATCACTTGTTTCGTATTTTCATCATCAGCTGCAAAGGACGATTGGGCTTATTGCAGTCAATAAGGTGAGTTTGAGTTTGAATGGAGTCTTTGGTAGTTAATAATTATGTCTTCAGTTGTTGGAGTTCAGTGTTTTCTTCCTTCTGGAATAAATCAGTTTTTTGCTTTCAGCATTCAAGTAAATTTAATTAACAAGAATATATAGAAGCCATTTTAATATAATTATTACTTTTACAGTTTTATTAAAGTTTATTTGATCAAAAATCAAGTAAAATGGCAACATAAAACACTTGAGTTCACCTTTGCGCTCTCAAGAAACTATACATGGGTAGGTTTTGTGGTTCTGTATCATAAAACCCACGGCTACACCTACCAATTTCACTATCTATCATGATTAGGAGTGCATAAAATTAATTAAACCAAGTCTATATAACTTAAACGATAAATTTCAGTTTGGCCTATAGTTTAATATTTTATGTTTAAGCGCCCAAACTCAGGAACGAACTAACATGACCTAGACCCCTTCCCTTACAATTTGCGGTTATTCTCGCCAGTGAACGGAACTTGGAAATTCAAGCCCTTTTATTACCATAACAATTAAGTTGAGCTTCATTTTATGAACATTTATTGAGTTTCGGTGTCATCATTAGTTGCCCATAGAACATTCTATGTTGCCTCTACAAATTAACTCTTCATATGCTGTCTTAGCTTATGACACAAATTGTTTTGTACTTGCGTTTTTGGGTGTTTCCAAGTTCCGGTTAACATCAAAGCCAAAGCCACAATCAAAAGGAAACAATCCTGGACAAATGTCATTTTTCCAATCTGCATGTAACAGATTGGACCAGCAAAATAGGTCTACAAACGGGTGCTCGGTGCACCACTGGTATGTTTTGTGATGACGAAAGTGGGTGTATGTGGAATAGAGCTCCGCAAACACAAACATGACTCAATCAACACTATTAAAGGTGGTTTCAGACTGAATCTTACATTGGTTGGCGAAAGAAAGTCTTTGACTTGGTTTACCCAACTGCCGCACATTCACCTACCAACAATATCAACCATTCACTTGAAAGCAAGGTTCTGAGTAGTTGATACTTTTCTATTACTATCAACCAATCTTATCTGTATACATATTATAACACAAGATGAAAGTAAAACTTAGCAAGTGGGTGACATATCAATGACAGGATACAAAAATACCCAATTCTATAGTTGATTTCCAAAGAACTTAATTTTAGTTGAAGAGCTATAGAAAATATATACCTGAAAATCTCTATCTGCTAATATAAGAAAATCTCTCTAATGCCCAATAAGATAATCCAGTGATGGAAATTTAAAGTCTCCATCTGCATTTGGTTTTCAATACTATCTTTGCTTTAATTTTAAAACTTTGAAAAAATGAAACAATGATAAGATGGAAAACTGATCCATCTCCATCTGCTTTCTTGACTTTCCTTTAAAAAACCAATCCATCTCTCAGATGCACAATCGCCTGAGCCTTGTGGATGCCTGAGCCGGAGTCCTCTGTCTCTCCGCCTCTAGCGTCGCCACGAGGCTCTCGAGCTCCGACGTGTTTTGGTCCCATGGCATGTACTTGCATCTTTTCAATTTCTCAAGGTCCAAAGAAAAAGAAAAACCATGAGGAGCTTCTCGCAACGCCAGATCTGAGCCCCCGACGCCTTCCACCGATCCGATCGTTTCTCACTGGTTCTGGTCCTCGACGAAGCCGCCTGGATTTTGGGAGCCCTAATCGAAGAGAGATTTTTCGTTAAAAAAACACCCCGAGGTCACTCCCCAGAGAGGAGAGCGACTGTTCAGATCCGCGAGGCTCTGGCTCCCC
>JAYMTP010002570.1:0-19288 GCA_036897365.1 Geranium brycei
AATTTGAATGGCCAATTAGTATGGTTGTTACAAGTTTTAATATAGTCATAATATGTGTTATTATGATAGAGATTAAAAGGTCATTAATTTGGTAATTATGCCTCATAATTCTCTTAATTGTAACAACTCTCTACATTAGTATAAATAGGGACTAATGTTATGAAAATGGTACAAGACAAGAATCAAAAATACAATTCACAAATAACACAATCAATCACCAAGAGCTACCATTATAAGAAACTCTAGGATTTGTGGTGTGGACATTACCGTGCTCTAGTAGCCACCGGAATAAGAGATTTGTGGGTAAGGAACGCCACGTCGATCTTGTTATGTAATCTGCATATAAGGTTAGTCCTTTCTAACATCAATATTAACTATTTCTATCATGGTATCAGAGCAATAACAGATCAAGTGTAGAGAAATTGTTTTTGTGGAGTATGTTTGAAAACTTTATTGTATTACAACTTTTATTATGTTTGTAAACTTTTATTATGAGATTTATTATATTTCGGTACTTTAATTATGAACTTTATTACTTTTAGGAATGTGAATTGTATTTTTAATATGTTTCGTAGATTTTATGGGAAGACTTTCTCATTTTTTTGTATTTTCATTTTGATTTTATTTATTTTTTAACTAATTATATATTTAGTTTCGAGTACGGATACATATATGAAAAATTATCCATATCCACTAGGTATTGAACAGATTGGGTACCCAATAATGAACGAATAACTAAGTAGAAATGAATACTCGTTCAAGTGAGCGGATATGGATATAGATATGGCCATACCAGCTGCATATCCGATCCATTGTCATTCCTATCGCCGACGTCACGGAGAGAGCTGGATCAACATTAGTAGGAGCGCCTGTGGTTGTTGGAGTGGGTGGAGGTTTCATTGAAGTGTGATTTAGTCGCTATAGAGAAAGAGAAGTGAGGTTTGCAACATTTTAGGATTCATTTATTTCATTGCGTGGAATGACATCTTTGCCTTTTTAATGATTTATTGATTTACTTATGCATTAATTAATAAAACAATTCAAACTATTGATCCAATGCCATCTGACGGTGTACAATAGTTCTTAAATGAAACCTGATTATATATAAATAAATATGTTAAACTTTAAATATATATCTGAAATTTGTTTGATCGGTAGTTTATAATACTTAGATATTAACATTGAAAACATGGATTCAATTCTTGGAAAAATATTTTACAAATAGTTATATATATATAGGGATGTCTTCCACTACTAATTTTGGGATTTTTATAAACCAATCACAAGCGTTGCTTTATAAAAATCTGCGCGCACGCTTTTTCAGCGCGCGACACGTGTTCATACATGTCTATGAAAGCTGTCACGCAGTGACTTTTGGGGTCGCAAAAAGTTTTATCCTCAGAACAAAAAGTTCCACCTGCACTTTTGCGCTAGGTGGAACTGTTTGCGCTAGAGTTGAAACTTTTGGGTTTATGTGAAACTTTTTGCGCTGAGGGTAGAATTTTTGCGACCTCAAAAGTCACTGCGTGTCAGCCTTCATGGACACGTGTCGCGCGCTGGGAGAGCGTGCGAGCAAATTTCCATGTTAATGATGGGTTTGGACCGTTTGTAAAAACCCTAAAGTTTGTATGTGATTTAAACTATATATATATATTTATTGACCTTGTGTTGAAGATGGTATAATTGTTGGGCTCTTTCAAGGCCCATATTGTTTTCAAGCCCAACAAAGAAACGACGATGACGTCAGAGGGTCAAACGTTCAAAATTTAAAAGCTTCAGCTCTCAAACAACAACAAAAAAATGGCGCCTTCGAGAAAGTCCAGAGGAAGAGACGATGAGAGGAAGGAGAAGAAGAGCACTCAAGTGGCCAAAACCACAAAGAGCAACAGTAGGAGCATCAATGGCGTCGTCAAGGAGCTCAACACTTTGGTGGGTTCGAAATCTAAAGCACAGCCCAAACCCAGATCGAAATCAAGAGGAGGTAAAGAGAAAGCGGAGGGTGAATCTGAAGATGGCAATTCGGTCTGTGCGTTTCCGATGAATCGAATCAAGGTCATAATCAGGAGCGGAGAAGATACTGATTCGCGCATTACCCAGGAGGCAATTTTTCTCATCAACAAAGCTTCGGTATATATTTTTAGTTTCTCTCTCAAATTTATTATCTATCATTGTTTCGTTCTCGATTGTTAACTGTAATGTTAGGGTTTGATATTGTCGTACAAAATTTGAAATTTTTTGTATCCACGGTGCTTCTGCAAATTGGGGTTGTGGTCCTCAGTGAGAAATAAGCCAAATTAGGGTTTTTTCTTCTAGTTCTCAGTTGAAATGTAGTGAGAGAACAATTGTGTTGGGGACTAGCTACTATATCCTTCAAGGAGTTTTTTTGCACATGTTTTGAACAATGTTCTAGAAAAAGCTAGGCACTAGTCGGGCAGAGAGGGCCTCCTGGGGATTAATCGGGGACTAGTCGGGGATTAATCGGACAAGTTGTGGATTTTTAGAACACTGGTTCTGAACATCATATACTTGATTACCTGTGGAAGTTCACTTATTTGATATTCTTATTCATTTCATCTACTGGTTTGCAGGAGAAATTTATTGAAAATATGTGTGAAGATTCATACATTTCCGATAAGAATTACTTTGGGTACAAGCACATATGTATGCTCTCTAATCCCTTTATGAAGTTATTATGAATTACTTATAAGCATTTTTCATGTGTGTGACTACTGTGCTTCCCTCAGACTATGATAAAATGGATAACTTCAAGTAATTAAATGTAGAGTTATATTTATTTACGCAATAGAATTGTTTATTTTTTCCCTCATAAACAACTCCAAGTATGGACATTGAAATCAGTGACCTTATACTTGTTATGTGAGGTCCCTGCCACTTCTCCCATAACTCTTAGGCAATTGAGCATCTTTTTTTTGGGTGTGCAATTGACGTGCTCAACTGTTTTCTTGTGTTTTTGGTTTTTATGATTATTTAGAAAATAGGGGCATATAGTATCATGAACTAATCACGCCTGGTTCTGTCATAAGATATTTAATCCATTTGAAATTCTTGTTCATTCCATTTATTGATAAAAACATTCCATTTGGTATTTATCCAAGTGGCTCTTGGTTATGACCCCAAACATGCCTCCAAATAGATACATGTGTGTATCTACTTGAGTTTCCGTATTAACGAAGTGGAGGTTTCTATACCTATATTTTCTCTGGAGGATTATGATGGAAGAGAAGAATTTGTGCCCAGTGCCAGTTACCGAGATCATGGCGAAGTCGTTAAAACAACAATCTTGAAGTTTAAAACAGGCCATTCTCGTCGAATAAACTTATATGTCAACAAATTAGGAACTCTTCCTCGCCTGTTTATTAACGTTTGTGTAAGCTTGGGTTAATTACGCAGTAGATATCATCATCTGGCAATTGAACTGTTTAAGTAGTAATCACTCATTTCTCATTTTGTGGTATTAGAAAATGAAATATCACGGTAACACTTTTCAGAGCATAGCAAAATATCACATTGTGTTGTTATATGATACTGAGGCGGTTCTATATTGGTGCAGCATCACTTGTCGGTAGGGAGAGAAGATATGACTTTCTTTCAGGTATCAGTTTCCATATCCTCCTTCAGACTCTTAAGTAATTGCTTTGGCTCTGCCATATTTATAACATGTGTCTTTTTGAACTTGTAGACTTTGTCCCGAAGAGGGTAAAAGCAGAAGATGCATTGGCAGAGACACAAGCGGCTGAGGCTTGAACAAGATCTTCAAATGGGGCCTTGTTTATTTTAGCAACAACCTTGAAAGCAATTGTTGGTTGATGGTTGTGTATTGAATTTTCCATTTGTCTTCCACATATTGCTTTTGTTGGTCTCCCCTTTGTGTTAGCTTAGTTTGCTAGGAGGAAAGAACAAGGAACATTTTTGTCATGATTTTTTTTAGCTTATTGGTCTATACCACCACATCTAGCCTTTTGTTGTTTATTGCTTTTGTCACGATTTTACAGATCGAAAATCACTTGTCTTAAATTTTGAGAATAATTCATGTTCACTGCGGTGAACTATGACACATTTTCATGTTACTATGGTGAACTATTTTAAGAGTCAGTTCAATACGTGGAAGTTTTATTAAAGGTCACCGTTACCTTAATGCTGTTAAAACTGACGGAAAAGTTACTGTTTGAGATATTTTTAAAAAATACCCAATTTGCCCTTCTATTACAAAATAAAAAATAAAAATCAAGTTGATATTGTGCTTCTTTGTTCTGGTCTGGAGAGCAAGCTCACAGTGGCCATGGCGAAATTGCACCAGCAACATTCATTTACCAAATCAATTTTATATCACACAACCCTAACATAACCTCAATTAATCAATCAAACAAGTAGTAAACCAATTTTCTAACACATAACCCTAAAATCGGAACCAAAATCAGTAACAATCAGCAAATTGAGTGTGAGATTCGTCACAAATGAGGACGGAGAGGAGGCGATGGAGGTGACGGCGAGGGAGATGGCTTGTTCAGATTTGCAGTTGGTACGGAGCTCCCTCGCCGCCCCAGAAAATCCCGAGAGACCATGGCAAGTTCGAACCTAGAAAACCCCGAGAACCCATCCCCATAGCGCCACCGTCGGGTTTCGGCCAGAATTCGTCGAGATTCGAATCGTCGGCGCATGTCTCGAGTGCTACCAACGAGATGAGCTCGCCTAAAGCCAAATCAGAAAAAATCCCAAACCTCTGACTCCGATTTCACCGCCAGAGCTCTCTCCCTTCCAGATCTGATTTCAAACGCCTTCATTCGATCTCCGTCACCTCCACCCGCAGGCCATCAGACTCACTCCATCGGAGAAAATCGCGACCATCATTGGAGAAGACCTTCATCGCACTCCAGAAGAAGAACGGCGACACCAACACCGTCCACTGGAGATGAAGAAGACAAATCACATGGTCTGATGAAGAAGAGACGATGATGTCATCATTTCTATTTTTAATTTAGATTTTAAATGTTTTAGTTTTTTTTTAAAATTTAGTATTGAGGGGTAATTTAGACATTTTATGTTATATTTAACAGACTTATGAACGGTGACCGTTAATGAAACTTCTCTATATTGAACTGACTCTTAAAATAGTTTATCATAGTAACATGAAAGTGTATCATAGTTCACCGTAGTGAACAAAAATTATTCCTAAATTTTGATGCAATTTTCAACCGTTTTATTTTTTTGGCGTTGTGGTTAACTAATCTACCTAAAAAATATATTATTTTATGTTTTTTTTATCTCACTTTTAAGTTGATGTAAAATTTAAGTTATTAAAATTTAAAAGTAATGGATGAATACATGTATAAAAGTAAAATATTCATAACACAACTTAAAAATTAACTGATCATTCAAAATTAATTAACAGTAGAAAAATCATTAGACAATATATAAGATCGTCTCTCCAATGCATTATTAGGCATATTCAATTCCAACCAAATGTAAACGTTAATGATATTTTGCCGCCCGCTATATTCTTACGCCATGTTTTGACAATACGACAGAAATATGGCAGATGTCATTTGCCTCTTAAATTTTTTATTATTTTCACACTTTACCAAATAAAATAATTTATTTTATTTTTAAAATATTGAAACGACGTATGATATAACATATGAGATGAAGTACAATACCATCCCGAAGCCAAAATTGTGTCATTAAAGCATACAATTCATGCCAAAATGGTATTGGGTTGAAGTTGCTCTAAGGGGCGGGAGTTGTCTATGAGTTGGAGAAACTCATAATAAAAAACTAATCAATCATATTCATTTCTGTTTGTTAATGTAGAAGCTAAATTGTAATTTATGTTTGTAAGATTGTAGATGTATCTTTAAAAAGCTTATTGTACACACATGAAATAAAGGTCTGGATCAACTTTTATACACTCAAATTTGGAGAGGGTGAGGGAGAGCAGCTTATTACGAAGAGAGTTAACAACAAGATATTTGCATATTTGCCGTTTATTTTAAGGTCACACTGTTAGTCCATTCCATAATAAGTCTCTCTCCCTTGCTCTTGAATGGACTAACAACAACCTTAAAATAAATGGCAAATATAAAAAACTAATAGTTAAAACAACAGTGACAGTAAAATAAACGGCAAATATAAAAAACTAATAGTTAATATACAATGTAACAAAAGAATTTACCAGGATAAACACATTTAATTTTAAACATCGGGGAAATATGTGTTTGTTAACGATATGTGAAGGATGTCAGTTGCAAGCAATTAGCCCACAACTAAATACAATTCAAGAGTCTACATAATTTAAGAACACGGCTATTTTTTTATTTTTAATTTCTATGTTATGCTTTCACACCGAAAGCAAAGCAGATGAGTCAAAGTCTTTTTCTTTACAAAACTAAGGAGGAAAGAACCTCTCCCCTATAATGAGATGACTATCTTGTGTTCAGCTCAGGTGACGCCACTGTCAACCCAAATCTGGCATATAACAAGCCGTTTCTTTGTATCGACATCTACAAGGGTTTCGGGTTCTTTCATTGGCCTGTCGGTCTTGTCCATATCTTCATGTGGCCTTCCCGAGAGGCAGTGACGACAGACTCCTGGGTAAAAATTAAGCCGGATAAAGGTTCAGAATGAACGCTGAGAGCAACTAATGGGGACAGCTTTGGCACATCTCGCATGCTTGGAGCGGGTTGGAGTGTGCCCACTGGACTAACGTCCCAGCGTGACGACGACGGGCTCTTAGAGCTGAATGTGGGGGACCCGTCAGGATGGCGGCGAAGGGGCACCACCACCTCGTCCATTGAAAAGTCCCACAGAAGCAACTGCGTATCCTGTGAAATTGTATAATCAGATCACAATGCTAAATCGTTTTCCTATAATGGACACAACATTCAGCATTAGAAAAATCTTCGGTCAGGTTAGTTGATTACAACCCATGAGATTTGAATTATATGGTCACGCTAGCAGTACAAAACTCAACCTTGCTTTGCATCAATTACTTGGTTTGTCTTCAAATCTCTCTACATGTCCTATCAGATTTCCTTAACTCATTCTACTGTTATGTTTGGATTTGAAGAACTTCATTTCCCATTGCACATATATCTAATCTTTAACAAATAAGATTGAAGTTGTTGAAGTCCCGCATCTAAAGAATGTGGATTGGTTTACCGTTTGGCGTTTACCACTTGATAAACATCTTGAGGCCTCCACCTATCAACTTGAGCTTTTAGGAGGATTGGGTTATAACAGAAGTGAATGCTACTCCGGCCCTGTTTGAATTAGGTCTAGAAAATAGAGAATGGCCTTAATTTGTGTGATTTAGAAGGCGATCATCCTAATTTGCATTCTCATTTCCCCGAAATTAGCCCTATTTTGATTCACATGTTCCTAAATGAGAATGGACAAACAGAATATAAAAAGGGCTTGTAGCTCCTCTAATTCATGCACAAGAGATGGGAGGATTCTCATCCTCATTCCCACACAAAATAATCCATATGAATCCCCAGAAATTTTTGAATTGTGCATGGGTCAGGATAGTAAGAGCAAATACCTGACCAACAGAACCAAACCGGTACATTACATTTTCTCCTGTGTCATCTGAAGCTGGTGATGACCAATATGGGTCAAAGGCCACTCCACTAACCTGCAGGCAATCCGTGCTAAATTTGTGAATGGTTGTGTGTGAAACTAATTAGAATACTCCCACTAAAATGATCTAAATGCTTAAACTTAGAGGGCTAACAATTTAACAAAAGCTTTACCCATGAATTGTGTCCCTCGCCCCATGCTACCACCTTTCGATCTTCCATACTCCAGACTTGAACAAGGTCATCTTCACCACCAGCAAGAATGTATCTCCCATCCATGCTGAGGATATGTAGTCAAGGGGGTTTAAATAAATTGGTGACAGCAAAAATAAAGTTAATGAGTAGTAACTACTTTAATGATTCAAATAGATAACAAAATGCATTCCATTCCAATGGCCATTGTTTTAGAAATAAACTTACGATTTGATGCATGAACTTTCATGTTATACAATAGGTGAAAAATATTTTTTACGAGTTTTAAACATTCCTTGGAAGGTTTTATAACTTCAAGGCAAAAACACTATAAACGTCAATTAAATAAGTTTGTTGAAATATGCCCTTATGCATAAGGGCATATTTCAACAAACAAAGAGTATAAGATAAACTAAAGGGAAATCATCAAATTCTACCTCCAAGCACAACATAGAAGAGCACCATAATAACTTCTGCCACCACATATCAGCTGTTCTTTTGAATAATCAAATACCCGCAAGAAGCCTACATTGAATGCAGGACATCAGAACTTAAACACAGATGAAAATGTTAAGCATATCACAGGAACATGAGATCAATACAATACCATCTCTACCAACCGTTGCCAAATATGCTCCATCAGTCGAAAAGGCGATGCTATTAACTGAACCTTGGCAGATATGCCATCTAGCAATAGGATTACACTGCAAATGAAATTACGAAGGATGAAGTATGCAGTAATTTGGGCATATAGCTTTGCACTTGTTATCTAGATAAGAAGTAAAGTTCCATCAGGAAATAAGTGGAAATGGTGAATGCCTTATGGTTATATATACTTCAGCATCGAAAAAGGGAAATAAATAGCCTGCAAGAGATGGAATATATAATTCAATTACCTTACTAGATCGTGCATGAGCAATGGAAAATTGTGCTTGATCCTTCACGATCGGGAATGAAGACTCGCCCATACCTTCCTTGCTCTAATATGGAAAAAAAATATTCATATATTAGAACAGAAAAAGTACAGGCAAGCAGGAAATGGAACTTTTTAAAAATATTGTGGCTTGCCTTCTCATACACATACAGGTTTCCATCTGCATGAGCAACAACAAAAGCACCATTGCCTTCAGGAACCCATGTGATACTGGTGCATCGACTGCAAGGAAATAGCTACTTAGTTTGTATAATAAAAATAATAGCTACATCAATAGCTGCCAACAGACGTTGATGGACAATAATCCACACTCATAACGCTCTTAATATTTCAATGCATGCTCCTGGCTCATCATTCTTTAATCTAAATTTGGAGATTAAGCAGACTTAAATTTCCCCCTTTATAAACCTATTCATATTATACCAAATTCACCAATTCATTTACTTCTCAAGTATATTAAAATATGATTCTACCAGTCTTTATGCACTCCGCAGGAGGAATTGAAACCTATATTACACAAATTAGGGGAAAATGATATTCTCACCTGTTGTTAACAGAACCATCTTTGTTATAGTGGTGGGCACCAACAAGCTTCTTCCCAACATCTTGTAATTGCTGCCTCAGTGACACCGAGTAGACTGCAAATATAATACAATAACCAAAGAAATAGAAATAAGCAATACTGTAATAGCCTCTTCCTACGAACACCTTATGTTTTAATAACAAGTTTATACCATCCCCGGAGCTCATGGCTATCAACAAGTCATGTCCATCCTTGGCCTCAGGATCAAATGCATGACTAATAGGGTTTGAATTGCTAAAGTGCATAGCTTTTATAGGATCCTACATATTAAAATCCCATTAGGTTCAAAGAACATAAACCCCCGAGAGCAACAAGAAGTAAAGAATCGTACAACCAAAGTACCTTATCCTGTGAATTCAATTCACTGATATAAATAGTATCTCCCACATTGAATATCAAATACGTCCCCTTGCCATCATAATTAGAATTCACCAAAGACACACTACCGTTCAGCAGTCCCAAGGAACCATTTTTAGTCGTTCCATTGGCGGCTTTACTAGTGCCATTTCCTCCCACGAAACTATGCGCGCGGCCACCGTTACCAGACCCCAAGAGCCTCGCAGCAGCAGATCTCACTCCATTGCCGGTACTCGCGCTCGAGCTCGGGGCTGGAGCCGACGCGGCATGTGCGGGCTTCTCCTTCAGATGTGCAATCGTCACCTTAAGATTCACAACCAAATTTCAATTTCAATTTCTCAAGAGTCTATACCAAAAACTCCAAACACGATACATGATTTGACTGATCCATGAAGAAATGTAGTGTGTATTCAATCCAGTGAAATCAGATTGCTACGAAACCCTAGGTGATGATAGGAGAGAGACCTGAGAGGTGGATTTGGCGTGGGAGTAGTGGAGAAGGGACGAGGGGTGCGATTTGTCGTGGCGGAGCTTGTAGCGTCCCTCTGGGGTTTTGAAGTGGGACTTGAGGCCTTGCGACTGGGCGCTGGTCGCCGCCGACGACGAGGTAGGCGGCGCCGCCGTGGAGGAGCCGTTGGAGAAGCCGTTGGTGGTGGCGCTGTTGCTGTGATTCATCGTCATCATCTTGGGATCATCGATTCGATCGCGCGAACAAGAAGAAGAAGATGCTCCGAGTCGAGTCTCTCTCTATCTCTCTGCGTCCTTTGAGTTTCTTCGCTTCGATTCGTTTACACAGAGCCCGAGCCTCAGGCACTGTTTGCGTTTGGGCTCTTATATGGGCTTTTGGCTCACAAGAGCCTTATTTCGGTGAAGCCCACAACATTTAGGGAAAGAAATGTATTGGGAACATATTTTGGGACGCACTCTTTTGCATGTTCCAAATACAAACTACGAACCATCGATTAAACCATATTTTATCATACAAATAATTTAATTAAATATACAAAGAGCATGCTAGTTAATAGATTAGATGACTTCAACTAAAATAATTAATTTTAATTTATTGAAACACGTTTTATTTTTTTTAAAACATGTTTCATTTTTTAGAAATGTAATAAAATGCCAAAATCGGTTGTAACGAGTGTATGTGTAATGAGGATCTTGGGTTTCATACTACAGCCAATGGGTGAATTCTGCTGGAAGAGATGTGTAACGAAGGTCCTGGGTCAAAATACCAAAATAAAATCTCCACCTAAATGTCTTATCGTGTGGTCAAAAATTGATTTGTAGGTTTGTATTTGAAGCATAGGTTTGTACTGATTACATCCCCATATTTTGTATCCTTTCTCTAATTACATCCAGATTGATACATCAAAAATAATATGTTTCTAAGCCTGGGATTTTGTCTCAGAACTGGGATTTTAGTGGGTAGTTTATTCCTCCGGATCTCTTAGCCACTGTCTGATGCGATACTATTCGGTGTGCTTAATTAATAAAAGCTAGGTTTTCGGAAGAAGAAAAAAAGTTCACTCAATTTTTGGACTAGGATCAACTCATCAAAATCTGTTTCCAATTCAAATCAACAAATGACCAAAGAAAATCATTTATAGTCTTTAACGTGTATCAAATCTTCTTCCGGTAGCTTAAAAAAACAAATATTCTTCCGGTCCATTAGATTCAAATGACAAGTTCGATTTTGCAGAGACAAAATCTTTTTTGCCAAACTTCTATTCAGGCCATAAACCAGATTTCTCATACTCTGCCTCTTCACCTTTGCTTTCTTTACTTTCAACTTCTTCTAGTGCTAGCTCCGCCTTCTTTCTTCACCGTAAGCAATTTCAATACGTGTTGAAATAAAATACTCATGTGTACACGAGTGTGTAAGGGAAATAAGCCTCACGCGTACACGAGCATGAGAAGTAAGTGAATTCCACGTGAAAAAAATTATGAAATGAAATAGGTGTATTAGAAACATACTCGACTAATAAAGTTGACATTTGAGTTGTGAAGTCCGACAGATATTCACCCATTTATATCACGCGTGCAATTGTATGTGATATTTTAAAGGCCATACATTTTTAGCGCACAACCATTTATTGAGAATCAATATTATCGAACTAAAATTGTTTGAAATGTACACTGCAATTTTGAAGTGCAGTTCGAAGATTGACACCAGTAAATTCATACTCATTATCAGGGGCTGATCCAGCGAGGGCAAGAGGGACAGCCACCCCAGCCAGGATATTTGGTTAAAAAAATTGTAACAAATAGAGTTTTCAATGAAATTTGTTCATTATTTCATATTTCATATCAGTCCTTAGATTTCATAAAAAAATATTTAGATTAAGAAAATCTTGAACTATCATCTTATAAATAACACTTGTGAGTCTTTTTAAAATCGAGCCTATTAACTAATTTTTCAAGGTATGTTGAAAACGTATTTTCATCGATGAGTATTGCAAGATGGATTCGTGAAGTCAGAAAAAAGATATATGGCTAAAAGACAACCGTAATATACATCGATAGTGAAGGATTTATGAACATTGACAATTCGGATCATTTTCAAAAAATACTCATAATTATTAATCAACCACTTTGTAATCATGTTCTATCTAATGTGAGAAAATAGTCATATAAACTATTGCGTACTGAATAAAATAATAAAACGATCCAAAAATAATAAAATGCGCCCCTTTCAGTAATTTCTGGATCTGCTGTCCGCTCGTTACACAAGATTTTTTTTCGGCCATTTCAAACATAAAAAAATCTGAATAGGCATATGCTTAGAATAATACTATTCTTTAACAGTATCCTGATAAAATATTATGTTTTATGGTAACTTGTAAATTCATTTGAAAACACAGCCAAATATTTAATACAACCAGACACTAGCAAAAAAACCACCACAAGAGTTCACTCAAATAAGCCTTGTTGGAGAATTTTTATACATATCCATCTTATCCATCTTCTTCACTTGCATCAAAATCACCAAAGCATGCATTTGGTTCCTAAATATTTTAGTATAGCACTAAAAATAAAATTCTAAAAACGCTAAGAGATAGTCGGCCGGAGAAGGTCTTTTTGGGATTATTCGGAGATTAATGAGGAACTAATCGGAGATTTTTAAAACACTACTATAATATCAATATAAACTATGCATAACTCTAGTAAAAGATTCCTCTTGCGACCTCTACAAGTCAACTTAACAGATTATACAATTTCAGCTTCCTAAGATGTTTGCATTTACAACTGCACAGAAAAAGCCATATACACGAGCAGACAAAAATCCATGCAAGTGACCCTTTTCTTAATGCTTCTCATCAACTAAGATGTGAAGTTTTCATATACATGAATCCATACAAGTCATAATCAACAAAGGAATTGAAATATTATAAGTACCTGAGTCCGGCGTTCATTACCAAGAATGCTTCACCACAGAGAGACAGCCCACAGAAGATTCCATATCCACTTCTGTACAACATGCCACTATCCAATCGATTCAAACAAGGTTTGTTTCACCAACGTTTTCCAAAATTCAAAAACAGATGACGGTTCAAGAAAAAGAGAAGACTTAGGTTTGAATAAAGAATGTGAAGGGTTCTTGGTATGATATAATCAGGAAGAGCATCTTTAAAATGAATAGAGATTATAATAACTGGTTTGAACAAAGAATTTGAAGAAATTAGTCTATCTTCGTCAATCCAATCAGATTGCACACTGAACTGATAAACAAACATATAAAATCGGCAATGGTCCAAAAAGGCACCTATGTTAATAATTTACTTACAGCTGATATTGGCATGACCCTCTGTCATGTTAAAACTTTGCCCTATTGAATTGTATACCACTCCTGCATCAAAATAGTTCAATGGAAGTAGCACCAAAAGAATAAAAGCGATTGAGAAATGCATAAACTACATATTTAAATATTTAAAGTTTGGAAATGAAAGGGAAATCCAGATGGGTATGCTATGTGTTTGTCCGTATCCTGTCTGTGCGGGAAAAAAAGGAATATGCAACTCCACGAAACTTGGGCCTACCCCGGAGTAAACTATGTCAGAAACAAGCAGCATAACCCAATCTCATATTGACTTAATTGGTTTAATGCATATGGGGTTAAGACTAATTCAATCAATATTTTGAATACACAAGTTTGAAAGCAATTGCTTAGAAGCATATGGCAAGTAAAACAGATGAGTTATAAGATTATAACTGATATAAATTCCAATGATTATGTGCACATATGTGTTAGTTCATAAAACATCACTGGGTCAAACAATTTAGAGCATATTATGTGGAATAAAAACAATATTTATAAGAAAACAGAGAGAAAATTAGAATGCTTATAGTCTTTTTATGTCCATTATCCAGATGGGCAGGGTAGATGAGGAATGTAACAAGTAAAGCCAAATATGTCCCTATGAACCTCTACGTAACAAAGGAGGATCCTACTCTTTTATTGTCGTGTCTAATGTCTTCATCTGCATGTAATTTGCACGTATAAAACAACTGGACATTTGCTTTAAAATTCACAACTAAGATCCATATAATCAGAGAGGAGGAAACTGAGTGCCATATTTTCAATGGGTACAGGTTTCCAATTTCCTCCTGGTTTCAGGTTTCATCCATCCGATGAAGAGCTCATCGTCCATTACTTACGAAACAAAGTGGCATCACTCCCACTCCCAGCTTCTGTAATTGCAGAAATAGAACTCTACAAGCACAACCCATGGGAGCTACCCAGTTTGTTCTCATACATCATCTTTTTTTTCTTCTTTTTATCAGCAAGTTGTGTATCAAGATTTGGGCTCGACTATGCTATGATGAAGCAAGACAGCACCAAACTTGTGATTCTTAAGATTATTGTTCTCATACACCATTTACTTCATCATTTTCCATTCCCTTCACAATCATCAGATACTGACACAAATGTTATTGTTTCTACAGAAAAGGCCTTATTCGGAGAAAAGGAGTGGTACTTCTTCAGTCCAAGAGATCGGAAATATCCTAATGGCACAAGACCTAACAGAGCAGCAGCTTCAGGTTACTGGAAGGCTACAGGAATCGATAAGCCTATTCTAGCTTCTTGTGGATCAAACAGCATTGGAGTAAAGAAAGCACTGGTATTCTACATCAGCCGGCCACCAAAAGGAGTTAAGACAGATTGGACGATGAACGAGTATAGACTTCCAGACACAACTTTAATCGGATCCTCCAGGTTAAGAGGGTCTATGAGAGTAAGTAGGCCCTGGTTTTCACTCAGTGATCACAGGATGTTTTTCTATGGTATAGAAATATAAATTAGGCTCCCAATTGATATGCTGATAAAACTGCAGTATTGTAAAAATTGGCCTAGGAGGGAATTTTTTATGTAAGAAGGCGGTTTAAGTTGGCTACGCGGGTTTAGACAATTTTTTAAAATAAATCAATTTAGAAAATTTATAAAAAATACTTTAAACAAATAATTTATACTAATCTGTACTTTTATTGATATATTTATATTTTTAAGCATATAAATATAAAAAATATCTATATATTTGTACCTTAAATATTTATTTCTATTATTTTTATATAGCATAATTCATATTTTTATTGTATAAGTATATTATTTATTAAATATAAATTAAACAATACGATTCCGATTAATCCCCGACTAGTCCCCTAAAGCCTAGCGACTCTTACAACACTAGATAAAAGTTTATTAATCTATAATAGTTGCTTCTATATCTGTTTTCCTTGGTACTTCCCTACCAATATCACTTTTGTACCCTTGACTTGATTAAAAGAGTGCAAACTGGCTTCTCATTGTCACAGTTGGATGATTGGGTACTGTGCCGGGTTCGACAAAGAGGCAGCATACCAAAACCCAGAGATGAAGTTAGAGACAATAGTAGCGCAAAAATGGAACCAGAAGTTGAGGGATGCCCTACGTACCCGGCTTCTCGTGATGGCATGATCACAGATTATCTATACAAAGACTGCACACTGCTAGCTAGCATACTTGCTGGTTACACTCTACAGCCCAACAAAACCAATTCAAGTGTAAGCTTTGAGGGGAGCAACAAATTCAATAGCTTTACGGTTGACCGAGATGATTCCAATAAAGTGAGCTCCCAAATAACAGTTACACCTAGCCAGAACAATCTGTTTGCATATAACAATAAGATGAACAGCTGGAACAAGAATAATCAAACCCAATTTCAGGACAACTTCTTCACCTCTCACCCACCTGATCCTATTATTGATTTCCAAGAGTTAAATGAGATGGCACTTACAGATGGATACTTACCCGGTTGACGCAATAGGGAGAGCAAAGGCAAAGAACTGTACAGAATAAGACACAGGTAAGGAATGGTGTAAGTATTGTTCAATATTATTACTATGCATGGTTTCATTTAATACGTGACGAGGAGCATGTCTATGTTTTATCCATCTATTATCTGTCTAGTTTAGAATGTTAATACGAATAATTTCGGATATACATGACTATTATTAATGGAGAAATTAGATAGTACATAGTAATGACACATCTAGCTTCTTCATAACCTTAGCGGAGCAAGTGCGAACATGTATAAAATCTCATGAGGGCATTACTATAAAAAACTGAATGAATTGAGGTCATGAAAAATATTTGTTAGAAGTACCAAGACGACAAAAGAATAGAATACCAGACAACATAATGACCAACAGCCGGTCTGAATGATTTAGAACCAATTCAGCTCACTAAACAGCACCAAATTTTTGGGCCTGATTTCAGAAAAAAAAATTAAGGGCATAAAATATCATTTATCAATACAGAATCATCCGCAAATTTTAAGATTTATATTGCAGAAGTAAATAAATATTCCTACCAAACACGTTGGGCAATAAAGTCAAAATATTTAAATCATCCAGATACTCACAAACTTAAGAGTTAAAGGAATCATGAAAAAAGTCTTCTCTCACAGCATTTAGTTAGCGACATCTACAAAATATGTACCAAAACATAGCAACATCCTAATATTTTGAGTATTATCCAGCCAAGCAGAAGATATGCCTTTTTGATTCATCAAATGAGTCACAAAATGAAACGAGACCCTTATATGAATTAACAAATGATTATTTCTACTAGGATTCTTAGAAAATGAATGTGAGTATTAGTATGGTAGTTGGTTCTCTGTAAGTGTTTTAGGAACTTCAAGGATAAGCACAACATCTTTTGCACTAACATTAGAGATAAGCTACAGTTTCTTTGAAAAAAAATAGACGATTCAACATTAACATTTCTGCCAAGTAAATAAGGTATGGGCAATCAAACCCATAAAGCGGATAAGAAAATCTATACGTACTCCTATTCCAGTCAGATTATTATATACGAGTTAATACATATAATATCTAACACGAGGGTATGATCAGATTAGCAAACAGCTGACATTCGTGCCGATTCCATCCATTAATTTGCATATCCAATTTGAAAACATCTAATGAAATAATCAACTTCCATATGCTTCTGGCATGGATTACCCAAATTATTTGTACCACAAACCCGCTCGAAGATATTATAGGTTGATAGTTGCAGACTTAGGAGTTCGAAGCTAAAGCTGGTCAGTTTCAAGTCATCACAAGCAGGTAGCAACCTGTAAACAGACAAAAACCATGCTTCAAAACTACACAACTCTTGAGCAAACCAAGGATATGGTTTCATCTGAAGTATATAACATCAGATCAAAGCAAAAGAGGTGACTCCAGTCCCCTCAAAGAAATTAGCACAATTTACATCAATTTTCATTGTTCTAAATGAAACACTTGATTCCACCCATTACCTATATAAGCTATGTTTTTGGCAAGTCCCAAAATGTATGGTTGAAGTTTATATCAACTTGTGTATTTCCTTAACATGATTACAAGTATTGACATTAACCAGACGAATCAGGCACACGGAAAAGACTGTCATGAGAAGATGAAGCCATCATCTACAAAACGAAACACAATTGATTGGGTCAATAACTCAATATTATTAGGTGCACTAGAAATTGTATGATTATACTACTAAGCCTCCAGCATTAAACATAATGTGTAGCTGCAGTAGAGACTGCCAAAATGAGGCTTTATTGTCATGCAGATGTGTGCATACAAGCACGGTATTAGCAATTTAGCATGCATATATACTTAAACATAGCTAATTCCAAAAGGTATAGAATCTCGCTCCTCGCTCGCCCTACATGGGAAGGAAGGGACGCACCTTCAACCAAACCCACTTAGAATTGTTAGGTTCAAACCAGTATTTGAATCCATAAGGCATGATTGTGAGAATTAAAAGGAAATAATATATGCAAGAATCACCCTCCGTGTACATTTGGCAGATTACCTTGTGCACGCATTCATATAACACATTGAATTCTAAATCAGTGCATGAAAATGGCGGGCTCAATTCAGTACATTAAGTTCATTTATCAATCACAGTCATGATAAGTACCATTTCCATAGCTCATGCAGTACAATAAACCGTGTGTAATGAAAACAACAGCGCCGCTAGTTCTCGATATGAATGACACCCACGAAGGAAGGTCGTATAGCATCTCAACAGAATTTCTAACAACAGCTTCACTGAAAACAGAAAACAACTTGTTCAAATGTTACTAGTAGCTCAAAATATCTATATGCACCATTGTTCCATACATGTCAACAGATTCAATAGCTTAAAATTCCAATATATAAAGCTTTACCAAAACAAAACTATTTTTATTAAACGCAATCAAAACAGAGATATCTCCTGGTCCTATCCTAAACTAGAGTATTAGCAGAAACATTTCAATAATCACATTTCTTCTCAACTTTGCTATGATCCTACTCAGGAGGAAGACACAAGTGCTTATGCACACAATTGCCCAATAGAGCAACAATTCAACATCAAGTTTGTGCAAGGGAAGATCATCATCGCCAAAATCAAACCCAAATCTAACACTCAGCAACTCAACATTTCAAAATTGCTCAAACGATTGCTTTGAGAACTTAGATGAAGCTTTGGAACAGCCTAAAAGACCACTCGTTCCTTCCCTTAAACCCTAGGAAAATTTACACCAAAGAGGGAAAGTACGGATTCGATTACCGATCAGCGTGTTCCTCCAAAATCGCCTCTCGCCATTGTTGAAGAATCTACAAGAGAAAGCCTCTGTTACTCTGTAGACTGTAGAGAGGTGAAATTGATGGCAAAAATGGCAGGTGAAGGTTAAATTCGTAATTATGGCCTATTCCTTGGGTATTTCAGTAATTCGAATACAGTTACAGTCACAGTCTCATCTCATATATGGGTCACCGACCGTCAGAATCTCACTTAGGGGTGAACAGAAATGTCCGGGCGACCCGGCCCAACCCGTAAACTCATACTAACCCGTCTGCTCATAGTCCCAAAGCGGAGTGGCCTGGGCCGAGAACGGGCACCATATAGATATCACAAGTCGGGTTACGGACATGAAGTGGGGTGTCCGGACTAACCCGGTCTAATGGACTTACCTAACTAACTAAACACGCACAACCCACACTAATTTTAAAATGGTCATTTAAAGTTTTTTTTAGTAAACAAGTTCGGAAAACACAATTTCCATATAAACTACTCTAAATGTTATTGACAATCTGTTTTTGTAATAT
>JAYMTP010002571.1:0-19286 GCA_036897365.1 Geranium brycei
TTTTTATTGCACTATTTGAAAACCCCACTCCAATCAAATTCACAACCTCTTAAAGTCAAGATTTGAGCCATTTAAATTGTTTTGAATGATTACATTAAATAATCTGACTCATTCATTTACATTTTATCATCACATCCTGTCCTTTCACTCAAAATTTTTCCTTTAAAGCAAACATAATTTGTTTTTGGAAAACGAAACCGCTGATTCCATGAAACGGATTATTGGGAGTGAAGATTTGAGAGAGTGTAACAAATTAAATATAGATTTTGAAAATAAGAGAATAAATCTATCATTTTTGAAGGCCGAGGCCCCATTGTTGACATACGTTGCAGAGATACATTCGACTGTTTTAGTAGGAGATTATGCGTAGGTTGTTCGAATTGTGCGTGTCATAACCATAAGTGCATATGTGTGTCGTCTCAAGTTGAAGCAGTCATGACTTCCCAGAAATAATCACAAATGAATTAAGTGGTGTGTACCAACGATCCGTTGTAATAATATATCGTATCGTTAATCAATAAGACAAAAGCATGGCTGCAAATTTTATTTATACTATTTCTCATCCTTTTGGCACATATATTTTAGTCATCTTTATTTAATATCCTTGAAATATATACATTTGTTCTATTACATATTTTTTTAGAGAGACAAATTTAAGTCTGAAATTATAGCAGATAATTTATCATTTTAAAACTGTAAAAACAAATATCATTATATTTTTATTTTAGTTTAGGATTATTACATATTGGTTGTGTTTCATCACATTCAAATCAACCTAACAATTCAATCCCTTGCACCATACAAATCTTTAAACATTAACTATGTATCACAATGTTTGTAGCCAAGTCTAGTTCAGTTCGGTCCTGATTTTTGATAAAATAATGGCCAACCCTATATATTAGTGGCAATTTGGAGGGTTCCGATATGAGTATATAAAGGTGTCCACAAGAAAAACTATGGGTACCCAAATAATAGGAAACTGATCAAATTTGATACGCGTGGTGACGATCTCCATTGTCTATCTCAATCTCATATGATGCTTAATACTGATTAAAATCAACATTTTCATGTTCATCGATTTTTATTTCAATTTGTATATGTGTTAAAAACCAAACCATTCAACTAATTTTTAAAAAATAGGAGTTTTGTCCATTTGATTTTCCATCAAGGGATATTTCAAATAAATAAATTACTTACGGTTATTTGTATTTATATATGATTTAAGTCACAACTACCACCGAGAGTTGGCCCAGTTATGATAAGAGTCTTGTCGTGGTATCTAAATGAGATTTTATAATATTTCATTTATTTGTGTTTGTTTCTTGTCATGTTTATTGCAGAATTTCTAATTTTCAAGAAAAAATGTCAAACCAAAATGCTCACTTTCTGCTCTATAATTCTACGATATTCTTAAGTTGTGAGATCGATGCTGAGGATTTTGGGTAGAATAAGAAAAATGATGTGTTTATTATTAAAATAAATAAATCAACTTTCTATTGACTCTTAATTATTTTAGTCAAATTAATTAATTTCTCCCCTTTTAAAGCAAAAGGCATTTGTTTTTAGAAAACGAAACGGCTGATTCCATGAAATGAAGTATTGAGAGTTGTGTCAGACAAGTTGTTTTACACAATGATGGAAACGTACTTAAAACTGAAGATTTGACTCTTGAGTGTAACAAATTAAATATTGATTTTAAAATTAAGAAGATAAATTTATCATTTATCACCCCATATCAGGCCTGATAAATAGCATTTGTATCTTAACACATATAAATATAGCTTGAATAACATTCCTCAATACCATCACAAAGCAATCTCTTGCAACACAAATCAAACACAAACATAACAAGAAATTCAAGAAACAAAATATGAAGAGTTCTTCAATCAATTTGGCTTTCTTGGCGATCATCTTGCTTGTTGCAACAATTCGTTAGTACAATCTCTCTTTCTCACGTATATTTTCCAAAAAAGAAGATTAAATTACGTATTTTTTTGTTGGTGCAGATTCGATTTCAGGAGTTGAAGGCCGAGTCCCCAATGATGACAAAAGTTGCAAGGCTACGATTGACTGTCAAAATATATGTGCAGGTTGTAAATTTTGCACGTGCCATAATCATAAGTGCTCGTGTGTTGCGTCACAGGTTGAAGTAGACCCGACTTCAAAATATAATCGTACATGAATTCAATGATGTATCGATGATCGAGAATAATGATATAAACTATATTATGAAATAATATTAAGAAAGCTTTTTATTAATATCTTGTGCGTGTTATTTGATATATACATGTTTAAGTATGGTTGACATGTTCATTTGATAAATACATAAGTATAATTTTAGTAACATATTTAGTATTTACTAGTATTTGTGTTTGACAAGTCTCACCTCAATCTTCTGCAAAGAAAAGGCAATTAGTTACAAATATTATCGATAAAAGTGATTGTTATAATTGAATCGGATCCGGTCTGCTGAATCGGGCCACACTAGACACCGTCTTAGCTCATGGTTCTTTTGGTTGGCCCCCAGATTTATTAGTAGGGTTGTACATAGTCCGGTTAACTGTACCGAATGGGCAACATCCAAAATGAACCAAAAATTTTGATTTTTTAATTTTTAGAACTATACACGTACAAAATCGAATGGAATTGAATGGTCGGTTTTCAACCGACTACAAAAATAGGTGGATTTTAATTTAAAACGAACCAACCGAATTTTATAAGACTAACATTTAGGTATGTAGTTTGGGCTTTATTATATCCTTTTGGGCCTATTTTAGGTTCACATATCCTATTTAAGCTCAATTTTTAATGCATTTAGAAAATCTATAATTATGAATATGCATAATTAATGTAAGAAGAAAGGAAAAACCGGCTTGTAAAATTATACTATATTACTATTCATTCAACTAAAAGTTTAAACATGAAAGATATTGATGGAGGCTCTATTTTTTCTTTGAACGTAAAAACAAATTTTATTAATTAAATAGCAACTAACCCGACATCAAGCCGGACAGCTGAAACTACAGATGGTGGAATAGAAGAAGAGTAAAGTTCTTTTGAAAAATATACAAAGAGAATTAAATGGAAATAAATCTATACTTATCATGAGATTTGAATTAGTGTCCGCAAGGTATTACCTCTTATACCACATTAGAGGACCGACTCAATAACAAAAAAACGTAATATGATAATCGAATGACCGATTATGGTTTTATACTCTAACATGTACATTAGTAAAGTAGCCTATAGATTACTCGAATGTGCGTAATCTTAGTCTGCGTGATCTCTCTACCGAGATTTTCACTACAACTGTTCACACTAATATATAGAGGATAAATATCATGTAGGTATACCTAAAGTGTTTTATTTTATTTGTAACTTTGTATGTCACTAAATGGAAACTATTATTGCTTTTATAAGCTCTATTATTTTTTTTTGTGAAATAATGATTTTTCCCTTATTAATTTTTTTACAAATATGTGCCCCAATTTAAACCTAACTGAAATTGAACCGATCTAATTAGCTGATCCTTGGTCAATTCGGTCTAACCAAATGAGCCTGGTCTAATCCCTCCCCCTCCACTCTGTCACCGGCGTCGGGCTCGTCTCTGGTGGGCTCTACAACGTGGAGGGCTCCAACAGTGGTGATTCAAAAGTGACATGGGCAAGCGTTGAGGGCACCGATGGCGACGACGTTGGAAAAGATGGCTCTGATGGCTGTAGAAAAATCAGATATGGTTCTGGCGATGGCGTCGATGACTCCGATAGCGACAACGACTCTGATGTCTCTCTTTCGATGACAAGCGTCGACGACGCCTTTGTTTGGAGATTTGGTCGAACGTCATCAGAATCTATGGCGACTGAACAGAACATAACGAAAACGACGATGGGCTCGTCTCCAGATTTGATTTTGCCCGCGTCGGGCTTGTCTCAAGTGGGCTCGTGCATTGGGCTCGTCTTTGGTGGGGACTCCTTCACCGGCGTCGGACTCGTTTCCGGTGGGGACTCTATCACTGCGTCGGGCTCGTGCTTCGTCAAAACAAGATCTAGTTTTGGTTTCGGTCCAGTTTTCTGATCAGACCATTTCAGTCAAAGTAGTTCGAGCTAATATGGGCCGATCCAATTCCAAATATGAGGAAGGTATAAAACCGTATTTTCAAAAAAGTTATGCAAAAAGACTAATATGCCCCTGACCATTCATTTACTCAAAGGAGGGGAAATATCGACATTTAAAAAAAACAGTTTATAACAACAATAATAAGTTTTACCTACAAAATTAAAAAAAACTTTAAATACACTTCCGTGATATGATATTTCTCCATATACTTACGTGTTAGTTACCCACATATACATTTTGTCTTTTTTCTTCAAATGACCAAAACTTCTTATCTAAACTTTGAAAAATAAATTAACAGTTTAATCAGCACCACTTATTTATTCGCCACCGCTTATTTATTCACCATAAAAGACATGCAATACAAGCGGTCGCACGTGTCTCTCGAAGAGAGAAAACTGCGGCTGAGAAGACAACGTTGGACCGCACAACATGACTTGAATCACTCTTCGCCATGTATTAAAAAGACAACCTCTGTCGGATCCACGTAATATGTGTCTCTAACAAATCGTCCTTATGTTTTAAATTTTAACACAAACCATTTTTTGCATTCGAAAAGAAAAAGAACAGTATTGATGACTAATTGTCTTGTTGGGTCAGCTACGAACTCTTTGCGTGCCATTTTTGTTACCGATTTTTGCAATTGGGCCGAGGAAGTGAGATTGATATAGATTTAATAATCAACAAATGAATAATATTTTGGGATTTGTGAGAGTTAAGGTGAAGAAAGGCATAGATCTTGCCATTCGCGATACTCGCACCAGCGATCCATATGTTGTCGTCACCATGGGTGAAGAACAGGTCTCTCTCCATCTCTATATTATATATGTGCTTTAGTGCTTAAAGATTTATTTTCTTTCTCGTGCATATCTTAATCGTAATTTTGGAAACAAGTAATTGATTTTCAGGTATTTTCCCATTAGTAATGTGGGCATTTTTAAAAAATAATTATTTTCCTTCATGAAGGATTTTCTATAGTTTATATTTTTCGGGTTAGGATGGCAATAGATCGGATTTTATCCGCAACCCGCCCGCACCCACTCCGATTCCTGACAATGAGCGAGTTTAGTGATCTATGCCCTGATCTCATCGGCTTGAGAACGGCGGATTTCCATTGGGTTCAAGAACTCTTGCCTCTATTTAGGACGATAGTTAGGGCCGGGCATGGGTTTGGGTCTAGAATTGGCAAGAACCAGACCGAACTAAATCAATGAGATACAATTTGGTTCTAAGTTCGATTCTCGATCTGATCTGGTTCCTTAGTTCTGCCTAATTGGACCCGATTAATTGTGATATTCAAACATTACTAAATTTATGGGCAAATTATACAAAATTAAACCCGTTTGTAGGCAAAAATTTTAAATTATAAATACAAAAAATACTAATGAAAACAGAATAAATCTAAAAGTTAAGATTTGCAAAAAATCAAAATATTATAATATAACCCAATAAAAAATAAAGTATAAAAACCAAATAAAACCAACTCCAGAATCGTTTACCCAATGTTTCCGCATTACCAGAACCGTAACAAAATAGATTGATTCGTTCTCAATCTTCAAACACAAATCCGACCCAATACCTACAGTTTTTGATTTTTCGGTTCAGATCTTAGTTCGGGACCAATTTTGGATAAGAAGTGCCCACCCTACTGACAACGACACGAATTTAGTAACTTCCGTCTCTTGCATCGTTAAAGTGAGGACACTGAGTTCCCATTTTTAAGAATTTTTGTCATCCCTGCTCCGTCCATGCCTTTTTTGGTGATTGGTTGTTGTGAATCGTATATATTTTAACATAATATATAAATCTGTAACAAAAGTATTTATAATGTGTAAATTCATAAATTAAGTAATAAATGGTATAAATAGTGCATAATATTTATAGTATTTAAATTTATATATTAAGTCACGAATATAGTATATTTTCAAAAATGAATGGACAGAAAGCGAAGACAAAAGTGGTGAGTAGCAATTGCAACCCAGTGTGGAACGACGACCTCAGTCTTTTGCTCAAGAGCGTTCACGATCCCGTCAAACTTGTAAGTTATATCATTTATATATGATTAATTGCAATAAGTGGTTGTGTTGTGTACTATTTTGTTTTTACAATAAATATATAAATTTTGTTAATTCAAAAATATGTTTTACACTATGATTATAACTAGACCGAACCGAATATTTAACGAGTCGAGTTTGAGCGGCTCGTTAAAAACTCGACTCGTTTACATCTCTAACTTACATTCAGATAACACTAAATATTAAAGAAAATCTCCAAAAATTACAAAGACGCCGGAAGATTTTTTCAAGAAAATTTCCTCAAACCATCTTTTCGGGAAATTGTTTTCATAGGGCCAGTTAGCTTGAGTACGAAATAATGGATTTTAGTTTATTTTTCTTATAGATTTAAATTATTTTAGTAAGTTTTAATTTCATGAAAATTTTAGCTAATCTGTAAGCTCACAACTACATTTAAAATTAACAAAATTCTCACTCAAAACTGCAAAAACCGAACAGTACACATCCACTTTCTACAACCAACGTTATCATAAATCAAAATAATTTAATTATAATAACACGACTGATTTGTAGATCATACTCAAGTGACACTGCCAATCCGGTATGTATAGTTTCCTTTCTTCTAACACTGATATATCATGATCTTAGTCATTGAATATGTATAATCATAAGTTTGGTGTTAACTTATTTTATCAGAGTATAGTCAATCTCAAATCTTGATACACAACTTTACTTAATAAAAAAATACATGCATGGCATGTCAGATTGTGTACGACAAGGACACATTTTCGATGGACGACGAAATGGGGGACGCGGACATAGACATAAAGCCCTACTTGAGGTGCCTTCAGAGGGCCGAGTACTTGCAGAGGCAGAGGCAGCCGTCGCCGTCCACGGTCGGGACGGTCCCGCCGACCGCCGAGAACTGCCTCGCGGAGGAGAGCTGCATTGTCTACAACCGCGGGAAGATCACCCAGGACATGCGCCTCCGCCTCCGCAACGTCGAGTGCGGCGAGGTTGAGATCCAGCTCGACTGGACCGACGTCCCCGGCAACAAGGGCTTGCCTCAAGAGATTGACCTTGATTGATTGATCCATTCATTTTTTATTTATTTACTTACATATCTATTCACTTCATAACTATATATATACGTACGTACGCCTATAATTATATTATAGTTTTGATCATGTTTTGTTTTTTGGAATACTATATTTATGTATGCAAGTGTTTGTAACTCTTTTAATAATTTGCTTTGTAATGTGACCTATTCATTTTCGTTGCTTGATTCGTCGAATGCTTACTTTTCTCTTCACCTTTTATGCTGTGTATTGATGAAAAAGTGGATAATAATTAATTAGGAGTGATCAGTAACTCAATTTATATAATTTGACTAGAGGTGAATCGGAGATTGAACACGTACAGTCCTCTAATGCACCCACTATCATTTTTATTTGAAGATAACAATAAGGCAAGTTCAAAGTTGATTTATTGGTCTCTGTATTGTATCAGGGATATCAAGTTCCTGTTAGATTAAGAGACTTTTGTCATTAAAGGTCTGTTATTATACCAACACTACTATATGAAACAAAAATGTTGAGCCATGTTGAAAGACTGTATGGGAAAAATAAATGACGAACAAAGTAAAAAACGATTGTAATCGAACCAGAGTAAGTGTTGTTAGGTCCACATGTAAATTTGAAGTCGCACATTGAAAATGTATTGTGCATAAGGAGGTTTTGTATACATTTGATGACCTATACCTAATAGGTTAGCTCTAATGTGTATGTGGATTTGATTAAGTGCTCCTCCCAAGTAAAACATTTTTCTCCATAACAGTGGTATCAGAACCTTGGTTCTGTAGACTCTCCTGAGAAAGTGGGTCAGATATTCCTATGAGATCATGATTGACTCATCTCACGGCGAGGCTCAGATAAGATGAAAATGACTCTTGTGAGATTGAGTTTACTAAGGTAAAAGTTTTGAGTTTAGGGGGAGCCAACCCGATGTGGAGGGAGAGTTATTAAGTTCACATGAGAGTTCAAAGTCTCACATCGGAAGAGTACTGAGTATAAGAAGTGTTTACGTACACATTAAACGCTATACCTGATAGACTAGTCTTTTGGGTTGGAAGTGAGCTCAAATATGTACGTGGGCTTCCTTGAGTGCTCCTCCTAGGTAAAGTCGTTTCTCCCCAACAAGTGTAGCACTGATAAATAAGAAATAACAAAAGTATCGATTACAATAGTTTGGTCATGTGCAACATAAGATCATCGAGACAATACAGGTGAAGATTATAAAATAATTATGAGTGTTCAAGAGAGCACAATGACGACCGAAAATGCGTGAAAAGCTTATTTGTAAGAATGTAGAAAATTGCACAATGACTTAACTATCCTCAATATTGTATTAATTTTGAAAAATCAAAAGTTCTTTTTCCTTATTTTATTATAAGATCTAGATGATGCTCACCTGTTAAAATTAAATCAGAGAGACGATGAGAATACATAAGTGGATTGCAAACAGATCTAGAGCCATAAATTTATTGATAATGATATTCTTGAAAATTCAAAAATCAATTAGGGTAATTAGGTCATTTCAACTTAATATAACATTTCACAACAAAAGAATATATACGTTGTTTGTGAAAATAAAGGTTTTGTAATTATCTAGAAAATTTGGTGGTTTACTGAATTTCCATTAAATTATCTTCATGATGCAACCAGCACCACAACAAATATTTACAATAATCAAATTTACACAAGTGCACAATAAACTTACCATTTAAAAGAAGCAAAACGTTGAATGGGTGACAAAAAGTCACTGCTCTAGGTAGGTGTCACTTGGTGAAGTAATTTACTATTTTATGACTGACATTGACCCAAACGGCTCTTCTAGAAAACCCAGAAAGTAGAGTAGTGGCTGAAGAAATTCAACAAAATTTGGGAGAAAAATGGAACATCTTGTTGGGTTCTTGAAGGTGAGAGTGCTGAGAGGCACAAACCTGCCCATCAGCGACGCCCTCAGCAGCGACCCTTACGTTGTTGTCTCCATCGGCGACGACCAGGTTCTTGTTTTTTCCGATTCAATTTGCTGTGTTTTGTCTGTGTATTCAGTTGAAGGTTAGTTTAGTGCTTTTTTTTTTATCTTGTTCGTTGTTTAATTTGACAATTTCCCTCGTTTTGTGAATATGGGGTTTTGTGTGTTCTCTAGTAGGATTCATAACAATTCTCTGGAATTGATTTGACACAGAGAGATTAGTTTGTAGAAGGATTGGGAACCATATGAGCTGTTGCTTCATGGGTTTTTGATGAAACCAGATTTACATAGAATTCAAGCTAATAGATATATGTTGGATTGAGATTTGTATACTGGAACAATAATAACAGATGAAGTCAGTGTTCTAAATAACGTTGTTAGGCGCTAGTTGGGAGGAGATGCCCTTGGGGACTCATCAGGAATTAATTAGTAGACTAATCGGAGATTAGTCAATGATTAATATGAGTAGTCGAGATTTTTTGAGCATTGGATGGAGTGTTGACTTGTAGGGTGTGGGTCAAAGACAAAGCTCCGACATCATGTTAAAACATAATCCACCTGAAGACTGGCTTTAGGTAGGAGGATACATAAAGGTGTTTGTTAAAGGGTGATGGCGGGGATTCTCATTTTTGGGTGTGACATTAGGATTGTGTGTAAAGGGATTTCACCTTAAATTTCCCTCGATTGGGTACATCGGCAGCCTCATGCTTATTACAGGAAGTCTTTGCCACTTCACCTGCAATATTTGGATCCAGTTGTGCTTGTTGATGTTGTTTTTTCTTTCTTTCTGCTTATGTATTGGAGATTCGATTGATGCAGAAGTTGAAGACTCGGGTTATTAAAAACAACTGCAATCCGGAGTGGAACGATGAACTCACCTTGGCCATCAAAGAACATCTCTGCCCGATCATTCTAGTAAGTACAACTAAAGTTTGATTCTTGCACCAGTACGAGTTTGTGTGATATCTATCTGTTGTTCAAATACTAATCATCATTGTATTGGGATTTTGAAGACTGTGTTCGACAAAGACACATTCACCAGAGACGACAAGTTGGGCGATGCAGAGATAGACATCAGGCTGTACTTGGAGACTCTGCGAATGGGTTTGATGAACCTCCCGACGCCCACCGTGGTCTCCAGAGTTCAGCCCAGCAAGAGCAACTGCCTTGCTGCAGAGAGCTGCATCGTGTTCAAGAATGGTAAAATCGTGCAAGACATGTGCCTCCGCCTGAGGAACGCAGACTGCGGGGAAGTCGAGATCCAGATCGAGTATGTCGAGGCTCCAGGCTGTAAGGGATTAGGAAATCTTAATATTTGAGTTAACTGAAGTGTTATTGATGTAATTGCAGTAGGAACCTGTTTTAATTTAGTGCACAAGTGTTTTTGTTACTGAACTGTAGTAATTAATGAGAGCTTAGAGACTCTTGTGGAATAGTGCAAGTCTTGTAACTTGCCGATGTGAACAATTTGTGTGCAATGCAAGTGTTGGTTTTGAGCCTATTGATAATGTATTAATCTTAAGAATCATTAATTTAGCATTGTCTTGTTCTGTTATACCATAGTTAAACTAAAATCTTAATACAAAAATGTCCATATAAAAAACCCAAAAATGTCAATCATGAGACTTCAACCAGAACATGCTCACACATAATAACATACATAAACTTCACCAGAAAGACATTACAATTTTATTGAGACTTCAACCAGTCTGCACGCCATGCTGAGGAGAAACCGTGAGACGATGGACTGGCGAGTGAACATAGTTCGGGGAAACGGTGAACCTATATCGCTGCAGTATCATCGCCAGGGCAACCTTCATTTCGATCAATGCAAAGTTCGTACCAGCACAAATCCGAGGTCCCATTCCAAAGGGAATAAACGCGGCCGCGTTGTTGTTGGTAGCTTTAGCCACGCCCTGTGCAAACCTCTCTGGATTGAAAATGTGCGCATCCTCTCCCCATATCTTCGGGTTGTAATGAAGCGCTGTAATCGACGCCAACACTTCCATGTTAGCGGGAAGAACCAGTTTCCCTATTCTCACTTCCCTGTTCGTCTTTCTTGGTATCCCGATGGAAGGAGAGTACATCCGGAGAGACTCGTTCAAGATCATTCCCAGCTGCAATAATCAAGAACGAGTCAGATTGAGATACACATATGTAAGAGTCAAAAGAAATATGTAAGATCGGGAGTTCAATCCTGCTGGAAGGATGAGAAGGGTTTTATAAAAAGATATGAACCAAACTCAATAATCAAGACACTAAGAAAAAACTGAACAAATTAATTAGAATCGATTTAATTCAGTTCAGTTATAGACCGAACCAAAATTAAATTGATTTGATTTTAGTTCATAGCAAATAAACCCGTACAAAATTAATCTGAACAGAGAACCTAGGTTAAACTATTGATCTTCATCAATTAGGCTTATTAGGTCAACAAAAAAATATAATGAATAAAAAATATTATAAACTAGTTAGAATAAAGTAACTAACCGAACTGAACTGAAAATCGACTGATCTAAAACTGAATCAAACCTCATCGGGTCAATTTAGTTTTGGTATCGGGTCAAAACTAAATCATAAACAAGCCCAGAGATAAGTGTAGTTGCTTACTATAGTTGATCTTGCAATGCCATGATAGTCTGCCCCGAACAATTCGAGCACCTCCTTCCTGGCCTTCTCTTGCCACTCGGCATGGATCGCCAGAAGGAGAAAGGCCCAGCAGAGAGCGTTTGTCGTCGTTTCTTGTGCTCCGATGTAGAAGGTCTTGCACTCGTCGATCATGTCATCGATGGTGATTCTTTTAGCTGGATCATCACTGTGATGAGCTTCGAGAAGCTGTCCAAGAAAATCACTACCATACCTCTCCTCTTTCCCACTCTTCACCCTCTCCTCTCTGCTTCTTATCAACTCAATGATGGCGTCTCGAATCCCTTGTTCAAGTTTGTCTGATTCCATGTCACTACTTGTCTTGATCATTTTCCTGATAACAAAACAACATTACTAGCATTTCTTACATATGCACTTATGTTGCTCTCTCTTATCCATATAATAAGGAAACCTTTTTGTAGTTTAGTATTAACCCAAAAAAAAGGAAAATGACATTTTATTAAGCCCAACTATATCTAATTCATACATAGATACTCTAACTTTTTTTTCCTTCTTTTTTGGTACTTGAACTATTAGTTTGAGACATACGAATTAATTTTGTTCAAAAAACTTAAAATGACTAAACTACTCTTATATGACATTCAAAATTTTAAGAGTATGCAATTGAGACATTTTCCCTTTCTTTCTCCTTCTCTCATCCCATTTCCTACTTCATACTCTCTTTGACAATTCAACAATTCGTTAATTTATTTAATTTTCTTATAGAAGTTTCAAGTTTAATTTTCAGAAATTTCAATTCCTTAAACTCATCTCCTTCTCTTTTTCTCATATTCCTTTATACCTACTCATGCTCATAATGCTGGACCTCGAGCTCTCCGAATCTTCCTCCTCCACGGTGTGGTCCTCTTTCTCAGAAAAGAACGAATACCCACCTCACTGACGACCGAACCGAACCCACCTTACTAGAGCTCCAACTCTATCGCCATGAGCTTGCCGGAGCTCCAGCTCCCTCGCCGAGCTCTAACTCAGTTATGGTTTCCACGCATTCCCGTGAAGCTCACCTCATCGGTGACCGAACCGAACCTATCTTGTCGGAGTTCCAACTCTGTCGCCGTGAGTTTATCGGAGCTCCAGCTTGATTGTGGCTTCACCCTGCCGTCGTATATCCTCGTCACCGTGAAGCTCACCTCGCCGGCGACCGAACCGAACTTGTCGGAGCGTAAGCTTGTTGGAGCTTCAACTCGACTATGGCTTCCGTGCGTCGCCGTGAAACTCGCAAATGAAGACTATCCACTTTCATCTTTGATTTTTAGATTATTTTTTTTTTTTAGCCAATGGCATTTTGTATATTTTCTTTTGATAAATAGTCACGTGTATGCACGTGACCTAATTTTTCCATTATTTCTAACAGAATGCTAACTGGTGTTTCAAATTGATAGTAGGGCACTGAAAAAAAAAAGTATCAAAAATCAACTATAGTTAAGCGTAGTAAACTGTCATTTTCCTAAAAACAAAAATATCACCAATGTTTCTCTCTACTCTATTTCTATCCATTTATATAAAGAAAATAAGGCTTACCCATTAATGACTGGAATTCTGACTTGATATGCATTTTCTGAAACAATCTTTCCCAGCTTCAACAACATATCAAAAATACGCTCTCCTTCTAAGTAACTGCTTCCGAAAGCTGTCCGCGAGATCACTTCAGATGTCATGAGCTTGAATTCTTGGCATGCCTCAATCTCATTGCCTACATGTTTTTCCCATCTTTCAAGCATCGTCTCCACGCTAGAAACCATGGCCGGAATCATACCCTAAAACCGAGCCAAACCCTAAATCAGTACTAATTTACTGTTCTTACATCTGTTGTTATTGCTGATAAAAAAGACACTAACTTACGATGTTACTCAAATGATGTACAAATGATTATGCTTACTTTCAAGCTCTCCGCCTTGAAAACATGGTTGGTTAATTTTCGCATCTTTTGCCATTTTTCGCCTCGAGAAGTGACGAGCCCGTCTCCCAAGAACTTTTTCCAGTAACCTTGCGGTTCCCTCTTCGGGTACGCCCCGATCCTGTCGTTGAGCATCTCCTTCACCATCTCCGGGTCGCTCACTACCAATTGTGGCTGCGGACCGAGCCATATCAGAAAGTTGTCACCTGCATAACTCATACTGTCATTTCATGGTCGAGAGTCTGTTGCTCCCTTCAAATATTTCACAAAAAATGACATTCGCTAGCACAGTATATATAAAACTATAATTGATACATCAACTATTTTTTTACCGTATATTTTGCTCCATGTGTTAACGTAAGAAGCAACTCTAGGGACGATGCTCTCCGATAGCTCCAAGGGCCTTGAAATGACGTCGCCTTTCATGGTGCCGATCTCTTTGGTGTTGCCATGGAGGATTTGGTAAGGAGGGCCTCTGATTCCTTGCTTTGCCATCATCTTCTCGATGCGGCGCGGCCTCCACCATATCTTGTTCGAGAGCTTGACGAGGTTGAAGATGAAGTACAAGCAGAGACAAGCTACAAGGTACAAGAACATGGCTCCTATGACTGATTCAGACATTTTGTGAAGCACACAACAAATTAAAAAAAACTAATGCAAGTCACTTCTTAATTTATAAAGCCTGCGAAAAAGAAGAACACAAAGAACGTGAGATAAGATTCATGAATGTAGTTAAAGCTTTTGTAACAAAAAAATAAAATGTTCTACTTAATTTCTATTTTACAGCAATTAATCATTTATTATTACTATTTGTATTAATTAAATGAATAAACCAAGAAAATTAAAGACTATATAGAGGTACAGACATGAAATTCATGATTCTCATACTATGACAGACTGTGTGATATGAGATAAACGAACAATTTATTTATGTATTTATTATAAAAGTTGTATTAATAAATATACATACAAACATATAAGATAAATATTATATTCGATTAACCTTATCAATAACACTACTAACTAAGGTAAAGTACTAACATAGATTGAATTGATTCGAAATTTATTTATTACAACTCATTTGTTTGAGCATGTGTTCAAATATATATATGTATATATATGTGAATAAAAAAAATTTGGTGTGAAGTAAGAATCAGACCAAAATATAATGAGATTTGGCAACATAACCTTTTAAGTGTAGATATATATGAAACTATTGAAGTATTTATTATTAATGAGTACTTTAGACAAACAAATGAAATGCATTTGAGTGTTATTATTTTTTTTCTGTCTCCACTTCACCACCCGTCCTGACATTTTGGGTTGTTTTGACTTACTACGTTCAAGGTTGTTGGGAAAACAAGGGATGTGTCATTGTTTGGAATTAATTTGTGGACATCTCATGATGAGGCTATGTCATCTATAATAATCTTTTGTTTTTATATTATGTTGACATGAGAGAGATCTTGAGTTTCGATTCTCGTAGAAAGATTGTGGTAATTTTCGGATAGTGTTGAAATTCACACTTGAGACAAAGTCTCATGTTGAAAGTGTATGAGGTGGAAAGTGAGTTTATACACACATTAAACTCAGTACCCACTAGACTAGTTTTTTGTGTTAAGAATGAGCTCTAATTTGTATATATGAGACTTCTTATAGAGTTGCTCTTTTTTCGTAAATGCTTAAATTCTCCCCAACAAATAGCGTAAAGAAAATATAATCGAAAAGTGGAAGCCTTGGAAATGGTTGCTGAATATATTATAGGTTTTTGAAAGAGCCTGGCTGAATAATGAATATACTATACTTGTTGTTATATGATTAGTTGTTTGGGCTTTGCGTTTATTAAACAAGGGAAAGCGAAAAAATAAAATACAATTTTAAGCATCTTCTACAAACGTTAATGGGACCTCAACACTTACATAAAAAAAATAGATGTTGATATTATTAGGTCTAGTAATAAGATTTATTTTGGACGTTTGTAAATTTAAATGATTATTTTTTTTAACTTTAAAAAAATTAGGTTCTGAGCTTATTATAGACTAATAAATTATTATATGATACTTTAAATTTAACCGAATCTAATATTCAATGAAATATGAAACATGATTATTAAACCGCTCCGAACTCTCTGTGATAAAGAGAAATTGTGAGATCTGACACAAGATCCATATAACTGATGTAAAATATTCGTTCAAAATTTATAATTATAAATTTTCTGTTCTTTTTCTTGTTAACCTTGCTGTGCATGCTCCACTCACTCCACCCTGACGAGGACTATATGTGACTGCTCCACTCACTCCACCCTGTATATAATTAAGCCATTTAATCGACTTCTCTTGATCCTAAACGAAATAATTAAGAAAAATGGCTGAAGTTAAGCAAGTAGAGTGTAGCTTTGTGAGCAGAGCTCCGGTGGCTCAGATGTATCATATCTATAGCACAACACTGCCACTCCTCTCCACCATCTGTCCTAACATGTTCAGCAGTGTTGACTTACTCGAAGGTCGTTGGGGGAACCAAGGATGCGTCATTGTTTGGAATTACAATCATCGTAAGTCGTTTTGATATAAATAGTGTAGAGAATAATGTTATTGATTATATATAATATACAACAGGAGAAAATCATTTATGCATACTATGGATCAAACTAATTAAACACGAAGACTAGCAATAATTAGAAAAACATATAGATGATGGGTAATAAGCCTAAAATAAAATTAGGAAACCCTAATTTTATTCTAACAACCAACTCAAACTCAGATCGGTTGTAAATCGCTGAATTGAGCTTGAAAAAAGAAGTATTTATTACGCGATCAAAGGAATACTGTAAATGTCAAATTTAAATCGACGTAAGATGGTTGTTTGGAACTTGTTATATAGTAGCAGTCAAACTTGAATCAACGTGAAATAACTGACTGGAGCTTGAATAATATGTAAGCAGCTGTCAAACTCCAGTCGACTGTTCAAGTTTGACTACTAGCTATATCAATCAAATTTCATTAGACAATTTTACATTGATTTAAGCTTGAATACTGCCTATATCAATCAAAATCCAGTCGATCATTCTACGTTGATTCCAGTTCGACTACATCATATATTAATCAAAATCCAGTCAGTCATTCTACGTTGATTCCAGTTTGACTACATCCTATATTAATCAAACTCCAGTCGGTCATTTTACGTTGAATCGAGTTTGAGTACTACCTATATATCACCCTCCAAACGACCATCTTGAGTCGATTCAAATTTGACAATTACAATATTCTTTTGAGGTGAAAGAGGGAGTCTCACCAAATTGAGTTTTGAAAAAAGTGTTAATCACAGGATCAAAGAATTGGCATAAAAATAAAAACCTTAATTTATATCATCATTCATTTCTATAAGAAACAACAAATCTCGTTTGTAAATTCTGTTTTAGACCTCGATAATGATTGAGTAAACTGATAAAGGATTGATAGTAGTAAACTATTGTCGGTTGTATACAAACATGCCCTAATAAATCATCAAGTGATGGTGTTTATAATATATTCCTAATTCTCATGTATGTATATGTGTGTGTAATCATATTATCAGAGGGAAAAGTATCGATGGAGAAGGATATAATGGAGGTGATAGACAAGAAAAACAATAGGATAGTTTACAAGGTGATAGAGGGAGGTCCTTTGGACTTTTACAAAAGCTTTACATGGATTTTCCAAACTTCTCCAAATGATAATATTGCTCGCTGGATTTTGGAGTATGAGAAGGACAACGAGGACGTTCCCGAGCCTACTCACTACCTCGACTTGCTCATGTCCATGATGGAGCAAGTTGATGATTACCTAATTAGCGGACCTTAAATTATATATGTCTCCCGCCGCCATGTTTGTATTTTCTAAGCCCATATATGTATGATGTATGTTTGAGCTCAATGAACCCTAGAAGATATTAATAAATTGGAATAAGGAAATATTAATCTTTTAAATTTTACAAATACTTAATTATGATTTATGTACTTAATTGGGATGATGTGAATTTTTTTATCAGCAAAGTTATTTTATTGAGGGTAAAAGCTAGCTATATTCATTCTGAGGAGGAAGAAAAAAAAGCTAGGACAAGTACATCGAAATACTTGAGGTACGGTAACATGAGGGAGATTAATAACGGTCTGGGTACCAGTTAGTTAAGTTTTCAGGTGAGTTAGACTTCGAAAATGGTATCAGAGGTTGATATGTTTTGGACGTGACTTTTATATGTCATATGTTTCGGACTTAAAGCCCATAAATCGGAGGGCGTCCATGTTGTCCTTGCACCTCCACTCGTCTGTTTTTTCGTGTATTTTAACACGGCTTGCACGTGAAAACAGTGGAGCGGAGGTGCAGAGACGACATGGACACCCTCTGATCCATGTGCCTCAAGCCCAAAACATATGACATATAAAGGTCATGTCTGAAACAGAAGGACACCCTCCGCTCGTTTGATACCATGTCAGATGACAACGATGTGCGTTGGACTTTGGAGTATGAGAAGAACAACGAGGATATGTTCCTGAGCCTACTGCATATCTCGACTTGCTCTTGGCGACGTTTGCAAATTATTATATTATTTAATATAAAGAAAAATAGATCTCGAAAATGTAGCAACTAACTCTTGAAAAGCAAAACATAAACAGAAACGCATGAAACTGAAATGAACACAAAGTTCTTTTTCTCGTTAATCTTGTTGTTTTTTTTGAAGGAAAACAAGTTTATTTAACAACACAAAGCATCAGAAACAAAAACATCTGCGAGCATCGGTGGGACAAACCCTTCACCTGATTCAAAACCCGCATTTAAAAGAGCAAACTTAGCCAGCATATCCGCTGGTTTGTTACAAACACGCTTAGCAAAAGACAAAGATACAGACAGAGAGTGGGAGTGCACGAAAGAAAAGCAATCAAAGAGCAAACCTCCAAGTCTCCCTCGCGGTCTGGTTTTCTGAATAAGATGATCTGCCACCCACTTACAATTTGTTTCGATAACTATTGAAGTCCATCCCTTTGAATCAGCCCAGCTAAGCGCGTCCCTGACCACCGCGGCCTCCACCTTAGAGGGTTGGAGAATCCCCACAGAGCTCCTACACGATAAACCAAGAACATGGCCCGAACAATCCCTACCGACCATGCTAACACCCTAACGCCGAGTGACTGAATTTAAAGCGCCACCAATGTTAATTTTAACAGAGTAATCACCATCCGGGTCCCATTCCCAAATCCATTCATCCTCCAGATTCGTTTCCGTAGGGATAGCAGACAGAATTCTATAAGCCTCATCAACAGAGAAAAGGTCGTGAATTTTGGGAGAATCCCACTTCCTACTGCCAGGTAAGAAAAGAAATGAAACATGTTGATCCTCTAGCTCCGGGTGCTCGGTGACGATCTCCGGAACCGTACCAGGTAGCCATGGGCTTCCCAAAATAGGAAAGGCACCCAGACCAAACATTTATGATCTAGATAAATTAAAAACCATTTATCTCTCCAAAAGTCCAAAACCATTCAATCCAATTTCATAGTTCGGGTTCATAAAATATGAATAGGTATCAAT
>JAYMTP010002572.1:0-19280 GCA_036897365.1 Geranium brycei
TTAGCCTAAATTATAATCAAAATTCCAAGATGTAATGATTTCACCACATGCAGGAATAAAACAAGTAACAAAGGTATCAAGTGTCTCATTTATTTGCAAAAATTAAGCATTCAAACTTTAGTTAAATCGACTTTCTCTATGTCTTTAATTAGATTGTTTTGTTTGCTGATCAAAAAAAAAACTTTAGTTGCCTTTCCCCATGTGCTCTCCCATACCCATTTATTTGCTATAATTAATCAAATAAATGGTAGTAATCAAATAAATGGTAGTCGAACACTTATTTTGGGATAGAGGGAGCATATAAGAACAAAAACAAATAAACTAAAAGGGAATACAAACCTCATCACAGCACGCAGCAATAGCAGATCATGTTCCTCCTTCCAAAATTTCCCGCCCTTCAACCCCGGATAGCGCAGTACAATGTCATCGGTGAAAAGTGGGGAACCAAGCTTTTCTGATGAAGACTTCACCTAATTTTCGGGGAAAGCAAGGCATTACAAGGTAATTAGTGTGGAAGTATCAGCACATAAAAATGTATTTCCTAAGCTACACCAGGAACCAGGCAGCTTCTAAGCATCACATTAAAGTTAATCTTACCACCAAACATCTACACTTAAAAACATAAATCTATGACCTAACCAGTTCAAATGTTTTTTTAAGCAAAGAAAAATAATACTTTTAAGACAGTATTACATATAGATGGTCTGGTCCAAAAGTGTAAACTAAACCAAATTACAACCATGAACATAGCATAGCCATCAACTCAAATATTAAATAACTAGAAAAGGTATGTAAAACAATTAAGAAACGACAATGAAAGAGGTAGTCCATAGCAGACCGTCCCAACAAGAGAGGCTTCCATAACAGCAAAGGAAAGAGAGAAACGTGAATTTGCAAAATTACTGATTCAAGAAACCTAATCCAGAATAAACAGCAGATTAAACGTGAAAATAAGTCTACACAAACGATTATTTGCTCAATATCCCTTGTCAAATGAGATGAGAGGATGAACAGTAACATTTAGACAGTATTCATGAAAGAACTTACTTTGTCCCTTATCAAGAGCAGGGTCGCAATTCTTACTAGAACATCCTGGATTCTGAGCCCTTCCTTGGGGACACCATCTATAATCAAACCAGTTCTTCAATGAATATTGGTTATACACCAAACAAATAAACAACAGAATAAATAACTCTTCTGCAAATGAGGATAAGAAATAAACACGGTCAGAATCACCTAAAAAGGCTGGTGAATCAGTTATATCTTCAGCAATGTGCATCAAGAAAAGTTTCCCATATCTGGTACAAAAGAATTATCATACATCAAAACACAAGATGCATACAATCTAGTCAACAACATTAGGAAGGGAAGGTATGTGCTAACTAGTAATCCTAAGCACATGTACATAAAAGCAGTATTATTAGAAGTTATCAATAGATATGACCAGCATAATCCTAAAAATTCTATAGCACAAAGGTTATTGACACTTACTCATGAATCTCTTCGAAAGTTTTCTGCTTCATACGAGATGTAAATTCTTTCCAGTCAAATTCCCCAACTCCAAACCTGAAATACAACCAAAAACAAATAATCTTAGCACAATAAAAACAAAACTATAATGTCAGTGAATTTAAACTCTGTAGCACTAGCACCAAATAAGCTATGTATGTGGAAGATGGAGAAACACAAATATGGGGATACAAATATAAAAGGAAACAAATAAAGCAACAGAAATTTGAAAACCTATGAGCAAACCTCATCAAGATTTGGACAAAAGCAGCCCTCTGGTTTTGAGAGAAACCAAGTACTCTGAAAGATCTCCCTTCACCTTCCATCAAAGGAAGGGACTCCATGCCATCCACTGCATAAGATTTTTCACAAATGCCAATTAGCGCAAAATGTGATCATCAATTCTTGTCATCAGCATAAGATAACACTGGAAGGTAGGAAAAAGATACCGCGAGATTTCTTTCTATGAGGTTTTTTCCCGGTGCCAGATGATATTGTTTCACCATCCGACAAATCTGCCTCGTAATTATCATCCTCACCATCAGAACTTACATCTTCCAGACCAGCGAGGTCGTCTTCTTCAACAGATACCATCTGGAAATGATTCGATAGATCAGGTTAAATATACTTCCAGAGAACTCAGGTCAAACATACTTCTAGCTCAATTTTAGATATTGATTAAAATATCTTAACACAGACACAGGCATAAACGTTAAGAGTAAGAAGATAGGTATGGGAAAATAGATGAAGATATTCTGACTAATGCTATTTGGGTGGAGACAGAAATGTTAATAGTAAAATCTCCATCATAAAAAATGAGACAAAAAGGAACAGACAACTGTGAAAACTAAACCCAGCAACTATAATGAAATAATGCAGTTTACTATATAAGAGCCATAATGCAATACCTGTTTACGACTTCGCTTTCCTTTACCTAAGGCATTGACCTCTTCCACCTTGTGCTCTTCAAATCTGCCTTTCAACAACTCTTCCCAGTAACTTGTACCCTCTGGGTTGCTGCTTATGGAAGCTTTATTCTCCATGGCTATCCTTTGGGCTTCTCGTTCGCGCTCTGCTACAGCCTTTGCTTCGTCAATATATTCAAAATTCGCCACCTACAGCATAAAACATTCAAATATAATTATAAGAAATTAGAAGGTTATTTAATGAAGTACCAAGCCGAAACGACCATCAGAATACAATTCAACAGAGAACTCTTATAATAAGCATAGTGTCATAAACGGGATACTCTTGCAATTTGTTTCAACCATTTCACATACCTAAACAATACTTTTAAACTTCCATGACAAGATGTCAAGAATTGAATCTTACAATTCCCAATTTGCTAGTATATAATTTTCACCATACAGATTTCATTTGACAAATATAGCCAAGAGGAACAAAGTCAGTGAGTAAACCAATCAGTTGCAGCTGCCTATATGCAAATCTAGAATGTTAATGGGCACCAGAAAAATGTGACCTACATGACTAGCGCAAAAATCGTGAATGGACGACTTTTCTAATAACTGAACTATAATCATATGAATGAAAACTAGATCTCATAAATGAAATAGAATGTGAACCATAGCCTAGAGAAATAATAAACCCAGAAAAGTCAATTATTTCCAAAAAAAAAAAAATGTTTTACACGTCGGTTGCTTGCTTAAGGAAACAAAAAACCGACCACATATGGTAAAGCCTCTTGCTACAAGGGAAATGACTCGAAATAAAAAATAAAATAAAATAACATGAAGGATAAGAAACTGCTGACTGTTGAATAATAACTTTGTTGCATGTTTTCATATTAGAAAAATAATACAGGTCATCAATTGTGTGTTAGATTTGAAATAAATATATTAAGATTATGGAAATCTATACAGTTTTAGTATGCACCTAATGTGCAAAGATTGTAATCTATGGAAGTTAATTCGTGGATGTGACGAAATATTGTGTATTTGCTACATTGTCAATACCATTCCTGTGAGCGTTTCGGTTTTACCATTGAAACGAAACAAGAGCAGAGTATACTATCATTTTGTTTTACATCTTTGGCAATATGTATATATATAAACCTGTGAAGGTATATATTTATACATGCACAGAAATCTGGATTAACTGAAAGGGTGTAAAATAGCAAAACGCATCAAAGTAATTTGCCAAATAGAATATCGACTACGTACAAAATATTTTGTTGCTACGCTCATTAGTATCAATCTATCAAGCTGTAGAATTGTAAAATTGGGCTAAATACATCGGGTTAAGATCCACGACAAAAAGGTCAACCTTATTAGTTGGTTGTGACTCTCGCCTTTGTATGTAGCTCTTTTTCTCTCTATTTATTTGATGTGGGATGAATTTTAACATTCCCCCTCACGTGTAAGAGTGGACTTTTACACGTGGGCCACAATCAACCTAAATATCTACACTTATGAGGAAACAGGTGAGCACAGGGGCACCAAAGGAACAATCTTCACTCTAGGGTAGGAAGCTCTAATACAAGGTAAAAGAAGTCTTGTAAAAGCCGTTAGGCGCTAGTCGGGTAGCTGTTAGGCGCTCACCCAACTTCCTATTTGTCTCATATTTAGTCGAGATTTGAGGCACTAAAATGGACAACAATGAGAACTTGGGTGAACTGTAAAGGGCAATTTAAACTTGGTTGTACCCATGTTAGAAATGTACCTTAGTGTCTTTTCCCCCAATAAATTAATACACATGTACAATAAAAATATGAATTATACTATATAAAAATAATGAAAATAAATATTTAAGATAAAAATTTAAAATATTTAATATTTGTTACATTTGTATACAACAATATAAATATATTAATAAAAGTACCGATTAGCATAAATTATCTTGGTTTTAATTATTTTTAATTTTTACAAAAAGAAAATTACCTAAACCCGCCTGGATCCGACTTGACCCGACTAGATATGTCTTAACCCGCCTACCCGACTTAAACCGTCTGATTATATAAAATCGGGTTGGTGCTGTAAAAATCTCGGCCTATGCCGATTTTTACATCATTGAATAAAAGTAAGTACTTATCTCTTGATTGTGTATAGAACAAGCATGTATACACATACCATGTAAAAGTGAGTACTTTTCTCTTGATTTTGTATAGAACGAGTACATACAGACACAGAGAGATCAATTCTCCTCCTCACCGAATAGGAAAGAATCCCGAATTGAATCTATACATTTACTCCCAATTGATATTTCTTCATATACATTCTTATTCATTACATGAGCAGAATATGACTCAACGCCAATTAGACTCGTTGATCATAAACATTGATTACACTAAATTACTACAATAAGATAACTCTGCAACCAATTCGGTTGTCTGTCCTGAGCCAGGATAAAGGAGGAGGGTTGTCGGTGGTAGGCCTGTGAGATTCAGCCGTAAAATCAATGTCACATCCTTAAGGCTTAAGCTATGAACTGTAACACGTTAATTAGATAAGGATATCACCAATTACTTGATAATCGTTCGATGACAATGTGATCTGTTTTTGGTTTATGGAGGTTAACCCAATTGATTGGAAAAGGATTAAGTTGTTATTGTTGTACTACAATAAGATCAAACATCTAGTAAAACGTATCACCAAACACAAATGATAATGCTTCCGATAAGAGACAAAGAAGTAAGTTTTGATCAACCAAGTGACAACAAAAAAAGAATAATTGACAGTTATGTTTCTTGTCTAAAGAAGTTTGTGGGCACACCACGAGTTGAAGAACCAGTATTGCCACCAGACACGGTCACGGAGTCTCCACCCCGTCCACAGGCCATATTGGATGCTAGGACTCATGCCAGACCACAACTTTTAATTCATTGGCAGGAGAGGTCCCCGGCAGATGCTTCTTGGGAATGGGCGGACACTTAGGTTCGGACCTTTCCCGACTTCGCACTTGAGTTCAAGCGCTTTCTTGATGGGGAGGGTAATGATAGAGGCCCAAATAAAGCCCAAAAACCATTTGCAAAAGTCTTTGTGAGGAAGGCTCGGCTACAGGGAGGATAAGTATCACTTCTTTAAATTTATTATTGTATTTAGTTTGGATTAGTATTGGTATTAGTTGGATTAGTTTGGGTATTTAGTTTGGAGTTATCTTTATTTGGGAAATAGAGTTCTGTTTAGTTTGGATTGGAAGGTCACTGAAGGTTATAAATACCTTTCAGGTTCATTGAATAAAATATCGAACATTTGGAAAACCTATTTGTCACTTATGAGATCTGGAGTTCTCTCTATAACAAATTCTATTTTGCAGCCATAGGAAGGGGAAGGAAGCTCGGAACAACTCCGAGCAGCAGCCGCCTGAACAACTATTCGGGCCCCATATCCCGATCCCGAAGCGAGGACCATAACAACATCCAGAAAAACAAAGATGAAAAGGAGCAAAAAACCCATGATAATTAGTGAAAAGATGGTGTAATATGTAAGGTTAAATGTTCATGCCTCTCCTTGACTGTCAATATTTCTAAGGTCAACCTCAAGTCTTCTTTATTAAAAATTATTTTAGTCCCTGAACTTGAATAAATTGTGATTTTCTCTTCACTACATTGTCTTGATAAGGATTTTGTATTCTTGTTTGTTTCCATTGGAATGTTTAGCAGATCTTATCATAGAGACGTGCAACTAAACACTGTTGAGTTTGTCAATGATTATGAATGTTTATAGCATAAGTGAATATGATAATCATAATTCTCCCTATTTGCTAATGATTATGAATGTGTATAGCATAAGTGAATATGATAATCATAATTCTCACTATATATATAGATGTGTGTGTGAAATGGAGCAATCACAAAATCACATGAAAACTGTGCTGAAAATGTCCTTGTATCACATAAGAGTAGAATACCTTAAAAGCTTTCAAAAATTCATCTTCATCCTCATATATATATATGATGGAGCAATCACAAAATCGCATGAAAACAGTGTGCCGAAAATGTCCTTGTATCACGTAAGAGTAAAATACCTTGAAAGCTTTCAAAAATCCATCTTCATCCTCATCCTCAGATGTAGCATCCTCCTCTCCAACTCGTTCACGGTCAAGTAATCTTTTTTTTATCAGCAAAGGAAAAGAATTATTGCTATGAATGAAAATGAAAACAAAGCAAAATAGAAAGAAATTACAGGAAAAAGGCTAGTTAACCCAAATACAAAGCCAAACAAAACACCCAACAATGCTGAAACAAAACTAAAACCCCAACTATAAAAAGCAAAGAGATTGGGTCACAAGACAGAGGGTTGATGCTCCAATTAGCAAGGCCGTGTTGAATCAAGGACGGATCCGACCTATGCACTAGATGAAGAGAGAGGCCCAAGAGCTGGATTTTAAGAAAAGTCATTGCAGGCGAGGCACAAGAACCGTTTAAGAAAAGTCAATGCTTGACGATTAGGGAATTCCAAAGGAATACTGACAAAAGGGTCTCAAATCTTTCTGAACTGCCGAGAAACTACCAACAAGGACCATTGTTCAATGAGTTGATGTGCATTCCAAATGCACAGGGACCTAATACAATGAATCATGAGGTGATCAGAGTCCTTATATTCCAACCCTTTATATACACATTTTTATTTCATATTCTTTCCACGTGAATTTTTTAACTTCTCCCTCCCATGCTCATGTATGCGTAGGGCTTATTTCCCTTTCACGCTCGTGTACGAATTCAACATTCCTCCTCACTTGTAGCCTTGTCTAAACGTGGGCCATATCAGGACTGGACTTCAGCATATGGGTCGGAGTCCACAGGAGGGTCGTCGGCACGAGGAGCCCACAAACACAAGCCCAAGTCGACCTGCCTCTCTAATACCATGTAGAACTGGGTCATGTATATTGGGATGGACTCCACAACTAAAAGGTCAATCTTATTAATTGGGTTTGTCCCTACCCTTTTATATATGACACATACTTTCTATTTATTTCCATATGGGACTATATATTCTCAACAGAGACAACTCCGACATGTTCAAAATAGTCAAAGAATCTGGATCAGAGTTTCCTGTTTTTTCCACTATCTCCCTGTCGTAGATCCAGCATGAAGTTGTCCCCAGCGGGCTTTATCTTGATCTTCGTCCTCCTCTCCTTCTAATAGTCCGGAGGATGTTACGTTACACTATCTATGTCCATAGTTGTAGGAATATCAATTGCATCAACCCAATCCACTTTAACCAAAGAGGAAGTCCCTTAGTGATCAATTGATACATCCCAAGTTTTGGATTGAAAATCGCTCGTGGATTAAATGGTATCAATATGCGAATCTATCCACCTTATAAGGAGTCAGGATGAACTGCAATCAGAGTAGGATTGTACCACCAATATTGTGCAGTATCTCTAGCATCTAACAAATAATTGGGAGACCGTTGATACGAATCCGCATGAACTGCCTTCTGTGAGGAGGTTGCCCAATTCAAAAAAAACAAATAACAAATGTCACCTCAAACTTTTACTACTCATCATCAAGATCCTAAGTTCCTCATCCAAGAAGGGGATAAAGGTTTGGTCATGTAGAGCGCAAACCGAGGTATCATAGACCACTTCGAAGTATATTTGTCTCCTGAGGAGATCGAAATTAGAGTTGGCGACAACAATAAGGGATTTGATGTGTGTATCGAAGAATCCATTGATGTTCGCACTACAACTGCATATCTTAGAGTTTCTCGACTGTGTAGGGTTTCTAGGGGAAAAGATGACATTTGCTCTTGGTGTACGGACTAAGGGCTGGTGGCATGATGGTAGAGGGCCAAAAAGAAGATTTAACCTGAGCGACCAAAAGGCTCTCACTAGAGTGTGTGAACCCATCGATTGTCGCTATAGTCTTAGAGCGTCTTTCTTGTGTTGAAAGTGGACAAAGGCAAATATTTTGCCTCATTCGTTGTGGATCTCGAAATATAGATGTTGGCCAAAGGGCTAAAACCTTGAAGATGGAGTCTATCTTAGCAAGATCAAAGGACGGGGGTAGGTCGCAAACAAAGATCGAGGAAGTTTTGTGGGTATTGGGAAAGTTCTAGGGAGGTAAAATTGTACTTTGTAAAGTTGAAACTGAGTGGGAGGTGTGTGGTTGTGAAGGTGTACACTTGTGGAGGCTACATATGAAGTTGGGTTGTATAACTTGGATAGCGGGTTAAGTCGGGTTGGAGCAGGTTATGCATCTCTAACCCGCACCGGATTGGGTCTACTGGCACGCGGGTTGGGGCGGGTATTTCGGGTTAGCGGGTATTTTTGCTCACCCCTAGTCACAAGAGAGCCATATCATTCACGATCAAGTAATCTAGAAAGGTAGCATACTACATACATGTCAATAAGCAAAACCATTTCAATGTTAAAAGATTGAGAGACCACATAAACTAATAAATACCTGTCTATTGCAGCATCGTCATAATGGATCTGGCGGGATTTTACAGCTTCATCATTCTCCTCAGCGAACAGCTCCTTCGAACCATATCTTATGATATCATCCAACTCTTCCTGAAATAAATTATAATTATACTGTCCATCAAATTTCAATATAATATGTCACATGATATTTCTTTCGCGTGCACCACACCAGACAACATGGACTCAAAATTTGAGTTGCTATCGTAGTGAGCGTGAACTGAAGCATGCATACAAATAATAAGCAAAGCACGGCCTGACCCAAGAAATAAAGCAATGGATGTGAAATGTGAATATTGTGCAACTAGCAGATTGAGAACAGTGCCAACCAAAAGAAAAGAAACAGTACTTTAAGGGTATAAGTTTAAGGGGTGTTTGGCACAGAGAAGCCTTGGAATTGATGTTTGAGTGTAACTTTAAAAGAAAAGCAGTTATCAAAAAATCATTAAAAGACCAGCACTGCTTCGGTGCTTCCCATTATAACAGCTTAAATAAGATGTTGAAATTTGTAGCTTCTGCTTCTAGGCTCTAGCCGAGTTGAAAACGAAGCTCGGCCAAACATATACTATATACCAGTGTTGATGTGAATGCAAATATATTAGCAATTCAGCCAATAACCGATAACAAGAATTGGCTAATTCTTTAAAATGATGGGGAATGGAAATTACCCAATAATGATACTCAAAATAAATAAATAAATAAATAGCTGTGCTGCTGCAACATAAGATGGTATTGGCATGTTGCAGATAAAAGAAGCAAACAGTGAAATGAAGTACGCAATAGTTTTTACAAGTCAAACTCACCTGGTTAATGTTTTGAGCCTTTAGCCTCCCTACAACTAAATGCTCTAAAACCATTTTCTTTTTAGTCATCTGCATCATTCGTTCTTCAATGGTTCCTCGTGCCACCAGCCTGTAAATCATCACCTACAGCACCAAAATGTGTTCCAATTAAGGCAATCAGCAGGGAGAAACACAAATTTCCTGGGCATTGCAGATAAATAAAATGTAACCTTGTTGGTTTGACCAAGTCGATGAGCTCTGGCCATTGCTTGTAGATCAGCATGGGGATTCCAATCACTACAAAAGGAAAAGGTTATCAGCAAAATCCATTTTTCGTACAAGTTTGAACACATAAGAATACTGAATAACAAAAATTCAAAGGTTCAAGTGTCAGGTTAGCATCATAGAGGTACAAAACAACAACACCCTTGAATTATAAATTTTCAGCATCAGTAGAAGTCCTGTTAAATTTTCATCACATATCTACCAAGAAATCACATGAAAGCCCTCTGGAAGAAAAACTCCAGTAACAAAAATTGCATACAATATGAGCATCAATATTGTCCTGTCATGGAGCACAGGGGTGGAATTGAAATTGTTCAAGAAATTGAAGTTGGTTTATGCTACACAGTTTCATCTTTCCCAGATGCATAATGCGACAATCAGAAGTAAAACTTTACCTGTCATATAGAATAACTGTGTCAGCAGTTGCAAGGTTTATGCCCAAGCCTCCCGCTCTTGTAGAGAGCAGAAAACAAAATCTGGAAGAATTTTTGGCATTAAATCTATCTATTCGTATTTGCCTTTCTGCTCCACCAACCTTGCCATCTATTCTTTCATACTGCCATTCCTGAAAATCAGTAAAACGACTAGTTAAATTACATGTGATAAACATCAGAAGCCCATCAACTCATCATCCTAGAAAAATATGCATAGAAAAATGTGGACATAACATACCTTATAAGAGCAATAATCTTCTAGCAAATCAAGCATGTGCTGAAATTGAGAATAAATGAGAACTCTATGTCCTTGCTCTTTGAGTTTCACCATCAATTTGTCTAACAGTTGCATTTTCCCAGAAGACTCCACAAGCTGCCTGGCAAAACCGTAAAAGATAAGATAGGTCAGAAAACAAATATAATTGATACAACAGTTTCTGGCATCTATAAGAATAAAGAACTCACTCCCTCGCAGCTATCTAAGGAAACACGAAACTTTCCGAACAAATTAATCACCCAGAAAATAGCCCTCCACAAAATAACTGTAAATATCAAGTATAATGCATTTATAGTTACTTGTAGGCTTCCTTTGCATCTTCAATATCTGGTTCAACTCCCTCACACATATAAGCATGACAGCAAAGCTTGCGCAATTCCATAACCACATTGATAAGGGAAATCTGGCACAATAAATATTGAGCCAAAATTGTGTCAGATACAGTAATATAAACATCTTTTCACCTAAACATGCAAGTTCACCTGAGCACCACCACGGCGAACTAGTATCTCATAATTCCGAGTCAGGATAGCCTTGTAGAATTCTTTCTGCTTGCTACTTAAATCAACACGTAAAATTAGTTCCTTTTTAGGAGGCATCTCCTTCAAGACATCTTTCTTTACCCCTGCAGTCGCATCCATAATTCAAGTTACAATTACAGCAATGTGAAAATGATAAAAACGATGGAAAATAGGTAGTATCCTATTTCACAGTAAGAGAACACAATGTAAGAAAGCCCCATTTCAGATTAGCATTGTCAACACTGAAGTTGCAGGAACTCTGAGCTTTCCCTTGTATTGAAAACAATAACGAAGGCAAAAGTAGAAATAAAATGATGATGATTATGATGTATTAAATTTGTACAAGGCAAGCAAATAACGAAAACCATTTCTATCAGATTAAGATTGAGATGTATACTTCTTAGGAGATGTGGGGCCAACATTTTATGAAGCCTGGAAATCTGTTCCTCTTGATTGATATCCTTAAACTCTTCCTGGAACTCTTCTAAACTTCCAAACTGCAAGTGCTTAAACATCAGGTCTGAGAAAATGTTCTACAACTTTCCTGCAACTCATCTACGTGTAAGTGTAGCAGAATTGGACTACCCTCCAAAAAGTGTCCTTCCCTTTTCTTGTATTAAAGAGTCTTCCATAAAGCAGACAAGATATTTACCTTTCCGGCATCAAGGAAATGCATGAGCATGAAAAGTTCGTCCAGATTATTCTGAAAATAAACCAATGATTCCCATAAGATAGTGACCAGCAATATCTACAATTTATCTGACCAATTCAAAATTTAACTAACAACTGTTAAAATAGTTAACTTACTAACTGTAAAGTAAAAATAAATAATTACATGTAGACGAGTTAGTGAAAATAACTTCTCCATCTAAACTTCAAGAAAATCACTAAAACCAATAGAAACTACGGATGGCTCATATAAAAAAAAGCCTAGTGATGGATGCAAGTTTTTATCTCCCAGAATTCAAATCCTTGGCACACCAGAATGGACCAGGACTATATATAATAATCTACCAGACACCAGAGAGAAAGGAGAGAAGAGGGTGGGAAAGTAAACATTCTTTACTTCTGTTTTATTATACAGCATTGCTCATTTTTTTCTAACAGACCACTAACTATAATTTGTGTCTACTTACCAAACTTTGAACTTCTGCTCTGGATTAACAATAATTAACGATGAATTATGTAAGTTATATTCATGGCATATTTCTCAAAACAGATGGATTAGTCGAACCAGTTTTGTCCCTAAATAAATACAAGAAAATATTGAGCTATCATACTGAAAAATCAAATTTTCAGCTTTAATGTGTTTGAGTTATTCAAGCTTCGAATCTGCTTTTTTGTAAACATTAACCAAAAAGTAATTAGAAAAGGGAAGGGCTGCTTTATAAAAGTATATTAAGAAATGGCATCCTAACTAAAGATAAATACATTTCAGCATCCTTGCACCCTAGCAAGCCTTCTATTATCACTTCCAGTCGGCAAAAGCAAAGGATGAAGATAGAACAGAACTATATTAATAACTAATCAGCCACATCCAGACAAGATTGCACAAACAAACTGGAGGGGAGGTTATTTTATTCACAGCTAACAGTACATCAAACTCTTCAAGTGGTTATGTGAAACATCAAAGGTCTGCAGCCACAAGAACTAAATTGAAGTACACCAACTATGAAGGTATTATTAAGAAAAACCACGTACAGTCACAGAAGTCTGAAACTCTTTTAAATCTAATCTCAGACAGAACCCATTCTAGTTCTTTAGGGAGACAAACTGCCATTGGTGTACATTTGCTCCAAAACATGGAAAGAAGCTATGGCATATAGAAATGATTTGTGAGGCATTATTTTTTAATAACTGGAACCAGATGTATGAAACAAGATACAATGGTTTAGATAAACTAATATGGAAGGCAACAGAAAATCGGCATAATCTCATATGCCAAAGTACACTAGTTATCAGCATTACCATTTACAATCAAAATCAAGTTTAGCCTATTGCTAACTTAGAGCCATCCACGAAAGTACTAGCCACAAACCCTCATTGCATCATTAAATCAGAATCCACCCACCTCCATAGATAGTTCCCAAAACTACTACATCTGATGTAGACTTTAAAATGATCAGAAATGTTTATGCGCCCATGATCATAAATTAAATAGTGGAAAGTTAGGAAGTATGGAGCATAAATTCCTAATAAAGCATATACAAACACAATCCAGACGATTAGTGACTTAATATATGCAAGCCAGGTTACTATAGTAAACCTGAAGAGGAGTTCCTGTCAAAAGCACACGGTGTCTGCTGGAATACTGCTTCAACGTAATAAACAATTTTGAATCCTTATTTTTGAGGCGATGACCTTCATCAACAATCTGCACAAAGATATCAGCATCAAGCAGTAATCACAAAATGAGCATTAGCAATATACTTGACAAGTTGCAAAACTTTACCATGCACTCCCACTTTATTGGTTTCAGTGATAATGAGTCTAGATTAATCATCTCATATGATGTTAGAAGAACATCAAATTTAATCCTGTCTTGCTTGCTTTCACCGGAAGTGTGACCAAATTTCTTTTTCTTTATCTTCTTATGCTTTTTAGGAAAATAAAACTCATATTCCCTTATAACAGCACGAGCTTGAGAAGAGCCAACATACATAACCTGCAGCAAATAAACTTTCTTTCATGGTTATATTTATGCGCCCATGATCATAATATTTAAATGTTTCCACAATTCCGTGTACATACAACATTCATTTGAGGTGCCCAAGTAGCAAATTCGCGTTCCCAGTTGCGTAATGTTGAAAGTGGAGCTACTACTAAATGTGGAGAGATGTTTTCTTCAAAAAGTGATGCCAGAAATGCAATGCTTTGGATGGTTTTGCCTGTAGCCAGATGAAACCAAAACCAATTGCAACTTCTAATCATAATCCAAAGAACTCCATCAGAAAATGAAGAATGAGGGAATACAGCATACCAAGACCCATCTCATCTGCAAGTATCACGTGAGTTTGTTTGGAATATGAGAAACGTAGGAAATTCAGACCTTCAAGCTGATATGGATGTAATGAACCTTCATTGACACCATAATACACTCAGATATGCATGGTCAATAAATATTCATCAAAAATATATTAGCAGATCGAACTGCAGAGGGAATACAATGTACCTCCAGAGAGAAATTCAGGATTATCTTCATAGTGTTGAAATTCTTTATGTTTCATCCTCGATTCAGAAGCATCTTGGAGACTATTCTTTTGCTTCATAAAAGCCAGTTTACGAGATCTAGACTGAAATTTTCTAAATTTTTCTATTTCAGACTGAAATGTAGAAATGTCCGACTCAAATTCCCAATAACACTCATCATATGGAAGTTCCTTCCACTTTACAAGGTACTCCTTCTCATCATCATCATCTCCCCTGCAGCAGCATTGAACGATTCATTTCTTTCCTACCCGACAAATTATTTCCAACTGAATAATTTTTAGGTTGGATGCTCCGCAAACTCCATAACAAGCCGAATAACAAATAATAAAGTTCCCTAAGAGCGCTATCAGAAAAACCAAAATGGTCATTTATCCAAAATCTGGGAAAATCTATATAGTGATGCATCCATCATTCTATGCAAAATGGGTTACCAGGTTAGAAAGATACACATATTTTCTTATCAGCTTGAAGTTCCTAAAAGAGAATATGCATCCAAGAGGCATACTATAAGAAAAAACAAGAAACCAAATATAAATAAATCGGGAACCATAATGGCCTAAGGCATTGGATTATATTTAAACCGCTGGTCAATGTGCATCAAGCACACCTGAATGCAAATACAGAGGTTATAGAAGAACTTGTTCTTCAGTCGATAGGATCACCAATGGCAGCAGGAGAAGGTAAGCTCTTGCCTGGTACAAAAGCTCAATAAGAAGGTCAACACTATGGAGAAGGCACGGTTGCAAGAGTTAAATATATCTCATGGCATTGACTATCTTGCTGACAGGGCAGCATCAAAGGTGAGCAAGATGGGGAAAGAAATAAACATCTTTTTGGTGTCATTAGTTAATTGGACAAAACTGAGCCTCAATCACATTGTACAACTTTATGTTTGTTCGTTTCCTCTTCCTCAGAAGTCAGACTTAGACATAATGACAGCAAACTTTTATGCTTTCATGACAATTCAGTCCCATTTTTTAGGGCTGACTATGAACTAGCACAAACGAAGAAACCACAGCCATTACTTCCGAGTTTCAGTTCCAAAAGCATGATAAGAAGTGAAGCCCATAAATTCTACAATGGGAAAAATATGTAAAGAGGTTTAAACCTGCAAGCAAGAATCCGGTCAACAGTAGTCCATTCAGGTCGAATTGCAACAAATTCATCGTCGGCTTTGCTGTTTGATGCCATTTGACGATGGAAATTGTTTACTTTAGTCCTCAGACGAGGATTAGATTTGAAGGCTTTTTGGAACTCTTTCTCTGGTACCCTGAGGAGAGAAAAAATTGCAGGCGTATGAACACTATAAAAGATGGCACGGACAGAAATGTGGGTCATTAACAAATAATAAGGTAACCAACGACACCAAGTAATCCAGCAAATACTATACCATTGTAGCATGAAGGCCACTATTAATAACTGACAATCTCTGAAATTTAGTTGTGTATTCAATGAATTAATTCATGTACAAGATCCTATATTTATAGTACTAGGGTTACAAAGAATAGGAAAGAAAACCTATTTACAGAAATAGGAAAGAATCCTAATTAGTTTAGGAAATAAGAATCCTAATAATATAGGGGTTTGACAATAACGGATTTGAAATGTTAAAAAAAACTCATTGCGGAGGCAAAAGCATCTGCATAAACAAAGTCTGACACCAAAAAAATATAACAAATGTAGATATAGCTAAACCATTACCAGATGCAATGCAGATAAGATAATCCCTTCCATTTCACAAGATACTGTTTTACAAATATTTGATTTGAGCCCAATTTAGAGGCATCACTGTCATCGGCTACGGTAGGTCGCATTTCACAGTCCAGTATCTTGTCAATGTCATTTAAAGGGCTTACCTGCACAAACAATCATTCTTATAATCAGCTATTTTCAAAGCATAAGGTAGGTAAGGGTCCAAGATAAGTAATAACAATTCCAAATTTATCCAGGAGCTTACACATTCAGGACACCTCCAATGCTCAGGAAGAGGGGCTTTTAGTGGTGGAAGTAAGCACTTAGGATGGTAAGAATAAGTACAAGTTTCACAAGACAGGAGATTGCTGCTTTGTCCGCAGGCTTGACATGAGCTATCCTTCTGTTATGGAAAAGAAAACGGCAAAAATAAAGAAAATCAGATGAAATGAAAGTTCCAGAACACAATAAAATAAAAGCATGAACTGCAACATGCCAAAGCCAACAAATACTGCAAATCTGCAAAAAATATCTTACTAATTTACAAAGCTTAGTATCATAAATATTCTCCTATAACAACATATAAAAGTGTGAGAAAGTAAGTTAACTTCATCAATCATCTACTACTATGATTTATTAGATTCATACTACTGAAAAGTATTTAGTAAAAAATCCACTTGAACTTTTCTTAGTCCACAGCAGAACTGCACAACTGGAAACTTTACTGGCACGGCTTTTTTGCACAAGACATCTTCTATACGTATGCCCGGCAGTGATCCTGAAGGCACTGATACTCAATTATTCATAGAAAAAAACGAGTATCCCTTGACATTTAACAAATAATGCATGGATGATGTGCATGGACCAACAAATTTGCTACAATTAAATGGAAACACACTTCCATGTGTCCTTTTCTCTTGAGAAAGTATCTTTCTAACGGATTTGCGGACAAACTCTTCCTTTTTAATTTGAAACAAGTATATACATATACAGGGGAAAATAATCAACTATGCAATGCATTTATCTTCTGTTGGATTTATCAAACCACGAATGAAATGTAACAAACCGTATGTCATCAAACGAGAGCAAAAACGGGATATCATAGGTTTGGATTTCATATCCACTATGTGAATACTCTTATTCTTTGGATCTATTCAGCACCATTTTCACATTGAGTCAGTAGAGAGAAATGAATGAGAAGGGAAAGGAAACAAACCGTATCTTCTCTCACTATCTTTTCGAACTTCTCCTGAGTTGTCCCAAATTTCTTTGGATCAATGTCTGCCTCATCATCTGACTCGTCTATATGATAAATAGGCTTTCGGTCTGTTCTAGCCCGAAGCCTCTCAACCAAGCTGCTCATTTTTCTACATGACAAAACAAACGGACACCTTATTCAAAACAATTGACACCCAATACAAGAAACCAGAACTCAGATGACTCCAGCCAAAGGATTCACACATCTATCCCAGCAAGTTAGAGATCAAAACATTTGGTCAAGTTGGGTATGCACAAATCAAAGTACACTCATTTCTACACAAAACCCTAAACGCACACAAATACATGCATAAATACAACTAAATGTACATATCTACAGACAAGTGTATGTGAGAAAAAAAACATAACTTGAACACAAATATCAGTCCGAACAACCGACACACACAAAAATGCATTCCAAAACTCACTGTAATAGCTAAAAATCAAATTAAACTATACTAAAACATCACACTCAATTCAAAAAGCAACCACGGAAGGCCCCAGAGTGTCAGGCTAACAAGTACCCACATGAGATCAGAGCATAATTGGACCAGAAACAAAATACCCATCAACCAAAACTGGAAGAAACTACCGAGAAACTAGAAATTCATGCCCCCATTATCATGATTTTACTAATACAGACCAAATTTCCTAAAGTGGAAGTAGAGGTGCAAGTAGAGAGTGAATTACCTGGAGTTCCCGGATCCGATACACAGGGAATCGGAATCCTCCGAAACCCAGAACCTGAGTTGGGCACAGACAAAAAAGTGAAAGAGGTCTAGAGAGAGAGAGAAGAGCTAAATCTTTCACGACGCGAGAATATTTAACACAAGCATTCATACATATCATATGTACCTTTTAAAATGATATAATTACCATACTGCACATGTTGTTATGGCCATTTACCAAGGTTATTGTAGTCCTTTTACTCTTAATATTTATGACCCACATAAATTATCTACTAGGGAAAATTAAATTACACATTATAGAGTGGCATGATGTTTTTTATATTTTAAATTATATCAATTTAGTATGGTAATATTATTATAATTGTATCACTGTTCATAACAAAATTAGATATTTGTGTAAAAATAAAATAATTAATTAATTTAAACTAAATATTAAAAATATTGATTAAATAAAAAAGTAATAACGTAAGTTGTCATAAATTCTAATGTTAATTAATATTTGAATTATTAAAAATTTAATTTTAATTAAAAATTTTAAAATTCCATAATAGGATTCTTATTATTAATTATTATGAAGAATTTTATTTTTTAAAATTTTATAACAAGATCATTATTATGACAAATTTTGTTCTTGTTTCAACATTCAATGTTAGTTTTGCCTAGATATATCTACAAAAAACTTAGTATTAAGAACAAAATAAAAATCAATTAATATATGTATGTATGTATTTTTTTAATTATGTATTTAAATATAAAAAACCTTTTTTAAATATTTTTAAAAAAATAATCAAAATCAGTTTTTTATTATTTAGTTCATAAAAAATTTAAAATTAATAGGTTTTTATTTTATAATACGGGAAATTTTTGACATTTAATAAAAATAGAAGATATACTTTTTATATCTATTTTAAAGATTATTTTTTCATAAAAAATTTATAACATTGTACAGCAAGCAAAACATGAGGGTGTCACGTGACTACCCTGTGTTTTGCTTTTATATGCTTGCTCTGTATACAAAATTCAAACTATTTCCTTACTTTTTGCTATCATCAGGTTTTTTCCAAAATAACTGCCATTAAATTAAATCACACTATTCACCTTTTTCTTTGAAGTATACTTATTTTCTGCCATTTGTCACTATGATCTCTCAATTCCCATTTCATCTTCCTAAATCAAACCACAAGCTCCAGACTGGCTTCCACCCCTAAAAAGATGTTGATGGTGGGACTTTTGTCTTAAAA
>JAYMTP010002573.1:0-19275 GCA_036897365.1 Geranium brycei
CCAACACCCATGTCTTTGGGTTTGGGTTTGTAATTTTCTTTCCTTGTCTTGAATCTAGCTATTTCTTGTATGTGAATGCTTGAGCACCATGATTTGAGGCTAAAACTCTTGGTCATGGGAGCTAGACTCTTGTATGGATTGAGTTTAATTTATTAAGGTATTAGTTCTAGGATTGAAGAAGTTGTTGTGTGGTTTGCTTGTTTACATGCATATATTGTGTGATTGTTCATCTATAATGTATGTATTAGAGATTAGGCCGTGCTCGAGAGAGACGGATAGTCTCAGACCTAACAACTACCGAGGGTTGGAGGCTCAAGACCGTGTTTTGACACCTCGGATCAACCCTTAGCTTAGGATTGTCGGGCAAATGCGGTCTCGAGTTGACTTCGAACCCGAGAGGGCAAGAAGTGACTTGGGATTAGGCCAATCTCAATGCCGAGAGGCAAGATTAGTATTTATGGCATAGGTTCTTCACTTGACTCACCATTAGAACTAGTATTTTGATAATATTGTATAATGATCATGCTTGTCTTGTAATTGATTGGGTGTTGATATGTTGCATGCATGCTTGTTGATTCTACTTTGGTAGAGACTCGAGAGGTTGGAGCCTAGCGCCCACTTCTCGGTTCGAAGATTGTTGGTTGTATTGCGGTTAGCTTAGAGTCGCGGATTTACGAGGTGTTGACACGCTTGCGTTGAGTGACATTGTGTAAGTGTGGTAACACCCGGGAGCTTGCAAGACTTGGGTTAATTATGCTCTACCCAATGTCGAGAGACGGGTAGAGTAATTAAAACATAGACCAATGAAATTCATGCTTATTATCGATGTCTCAATTGGTTGCTTGATAATCTTGATCATAATGTTTAGCTCCGTCGGTGCTCGAATCCTCGACTTCCAACCAATCATCTACCATCCGCCCCCATTGACTTAGCATCTAACCTAGTGTAGTTTAATCCTAGATTATTGGTAGTGTAGATGTAGTTGCTTGCTTAGTGTAGTTTAAACACCCCTTCTTGCGTAATTTCATTTGTCGAGTCGTGTCGGGAAAGAAGACGCGAAATGTTCAATTGAGAGACCCCATTTTGGTCCCCGTGGATTCGACCCGGTATCTTACCGGTTATAAATTTATTACTTGTGACCATGTATGCTTGCACGGAGTCTCCGAAACGCGACGTTTTCGCGTCACGTTTCGGCCCAACACACATAGCCAAACACGTTTTGCACTGCTTCTAAGCAAGTCGAGCACTTCGTCCCCAACAAACTTATACAACGAGGGATCGCGAAGGCAAATTTTTGAGACCTCATGAAATCAATGTGTCAGTATAATAATGTGCATAAATATGAATCATAGGTAAGCTGATTGATGTGTGAAATATGTTAATCAATTGTCCCTTCAAATATTTATTTTTTATTTATAAAATGTTATTTAAACTTTTCATATAAATTTATAAATAAAATAAAGTTAAATTTAGTAAAATAGCACAAAATTCAGTTAATAGGGATGAATTAGAAATCAAATATGAAATATGGTTGACAATGGTAAAATGTGCTATTTTACGTCAACAAACATCCACTAGAAGAAAAGTACAACTAATCAAACATATTTAACATGGACGTCACCGAATGCTGATGGATACATGAATCATTAAGAAGAAAAGTCCAAATTCTATTAATTTATTGAACGTACAAATTGTAACGAGGTTTCTCTTCCAATATTGACCAATTTCATATTAAGAAAATGTAAAATTAATTAATGCATTTTTAAATTTCTATCACAAAAGTTGGTGATTACTTCATCTTCATATGTACTTAAATTTCGGCATAATACCTAATTCTTTTGTCCACAATTTTATTTTATAGTTGATTTGGCTTCCGTCCCAACATTAACCAAAATCCCTGTTATGAAGACAAAATACATAATCAATATTAGATAGCCATTTTGTAATAAAGGTTGGTCATTTCTTCAAATATGATTAAGATTTTTTTTCAAAATAAATAAATAATGTATTCGACCAAAGATGAAGAACAAACAGCAAAATCACCACACCACATAACATAAACATGAGAACAAAGACTAGCCTCAATTCCAGCCTAAACAACGCACACTAGTAGTCGAACTCAATAAAACCAACATTGAGTTGAGCAATTACATTATTACCCATTTCATACATTATTTTAACATTAATGAGCATGATTTTTTTTTAAAAACATTAATGAACAATTTTGATAAATAAAATAATATTGCATAAGAAGGACTAATTTGTCCATTCACTGTGAAAAAACAAAATGAATGTAATTAATGTTAGAACATAAATTAATATTAGAATCAAAATGAAGGGACGACCAATATGTCCATTCTCTATCACCGATCAGACTTCTGGTTTTAAAAGAAAACGGTTGATGAACGGAGACGACATGCAGCGTGACTCGACGACAGTGACCGGAGAGGCGACAACGATGGCCGGAGCGGCGGAGATGAATTGAGGCGGCAACGGAACGGAAGTCACAAGCACCGAACGAAGCGGGACGGAAGAGCTCTCTGTATGACCTGATTTGCGATTGCGAGTGAGATGAGAGAACTGAAGCGTTAAACGCGATTACACCTAACTTTTTGTCCCAAAATTGAATCGAGTTGACCATAATTGGGCCGAGTTAGACTGGGATGACCAAACTTTGACCAAGTTTCGGCTAATTTTTGGTTAACTCGTCTCGTTGAAACCCAAAATTCTCGGATACCGGTGAGTTTCATAACACACACCATGTATCTTGTAAGTTTTTTTTCCTGCTCAGATTGCGTTATAAACCAAATTAATTTGTTCACAAGTCTGACACCAAAGAGAATCGATCGCTACAAGTTGTGCTCGATTGCCATTGATTGAACCGACCCAATATTAAAGCTTGAGCTTTGTGTCCAAACCTTCATCTAGGCCCAGCTCAAACCCACCACCAAAGCTTAAAGTATCAACCAAAATGCATCCATCTCAATTATGGCTTTAATTAGTCTTTTATTTTCCATAATTTCTTCTTCATTTTATGTACTTGTTTTTTTTATCCCTAACTACCCATCCACCCAAAGCTCACCTACACTATAGCCCCACCCACTTATACAATATATCCTAAGCCCACCCTCTACAACTATCCCAAACTCATAATCCCCACGAGACATTCGAACTCTAGCGAGGTCAGACTAGGAAACAACCTGAATCACTGCGTCAAGGTTGTTCTTTGCATGTACTTGTTGACTATTGCACTTTTATATAAAAATATAAATGTGACGGTGTCATAATATGCTATTTTAATATCTTTTTATTTCCTTAAAAATCTAATTTATGGGTGGGTTCAATAGTCAAACATGAAACCATTTGTTTGGAGTTAATGTAATGTGGATTATCTGTCAAGTTTAATCATACAAAAATATGAAAATGAAAGGTCCACACGTACACAACCACATGCATACATACGCTATACAATAATTATATGTACAAGGAAATCAAAGTCCAAAAGGTGACCGAAGCACTCATGTGAGCATGACATACAATACCTGATATTAATACTAGCTAGTATTTGTTTGATAAAGGGAAATAGTGCCCTTAATTCGTAGGACAAGTCACATGCACTACCCCACCCACACCTCATTGTTTTCCATTACGTTTAATGTTCAACACAGCTCATTTTATTAAATTGCTTCATCGTCATTCATTTCTAATATATCAGTGGCAGTATTCGAGACGGCAGTGGATTCAGAAAATTATTTAAACGAACAAAACTTAATATTATAAAACTTAATTTTATTAATGATGTAATTAATTAAAATATTAATTATAAAATAAAATAATTGTTAAATATATATATAATAAAAACTATCTCGAACTTGATTATTTATGTTTTAGTTGAGTTCGAATTTAATATTCATATATATATATAAATATGTTGGGCTCGAGTTTGACTCGTTTATTAAACGACTTAACTTTGCGTTCAAAATCAGCTCGAGTTAGATTACAAGTAGCACATATCGAATTTTAACGTAGCAAGAGTTCGGGCGATTCGTTAAAAACTCGACTCATTTATCCACGTACGTTTAGTAGTACAGTGATTAAAGAAAACAAAACATAAATATTATCTTACTGTTTAAAAACATTAACCTTTACATCTCAATATATTATTTACAATTTAAATTGTGGGACTTGAATATTCATCTCCAATTCCTTAGTGTACACATACTAATGGTTAGAAGTCATTTTGCTTTAGCATATACTATGGTTAATTACAAATCATAATCACTAATTAATGTTTGCATTTGTAGGGCAATTATTATGTATGTACTCATACAGTACGGGTTCATCCTTTGGTGCGACTAGCTAGATCAATACTACCATTAAATATTCTTCATACAAAGCTGTATATATATACCAACTTATGAATTGCATTATTTTGATTCCTCCGCGTCTCTATTTCAAACTAAAATAGTAAGCTAAATTGATGAGAGCGAATCATCAATTATAGACTTGGATTCCGAACTAGAAATGTTTTAGGAGGGGGGAGGGGCATTTTTATAATTAAAAATATATACATAAATAAAATTTTGGCCCGATAGATTTGAGCGTGTAAATGTTTTATTTATAGTCAAAAATTTGTCCTATTTAGAATTAAGACGTCGATCTAGAAACGTTTTAAAGGGGACATCATTTCTTTATAAATGAGAAAATTTTAAAAAGATTTTCGATATCTTTTGTCTAAAAATTGTTATAATCTAACACAAGTCGAACTTGAATTAATATTGGACTCGTTTAATAAATGAGTTAAACTCGAGCCTAATTTTTTTAGATTCAATAAGTTCATGAGCTTGCTTATTGCCAAATGTTTAATTTAATCGATATATTCGTACATAATTTTTAACTTTTAATTAGAATTTACGATAAATATTAAGCAAGTTGAACAAAATTTGAGCTTCAATATTTTTTCGATACGAACTCGAGTTTATTATATAATTCAATGAAGGGCATCAATTTTTGAACAAAATTTCACATTCTCAATTCTCAAATTCACGGACCAAGTGCCCTCTAGATCCACCCCTATTTGGTTGAAAAATCTTGTTGTGAACTATTGAATTTATATATTGTTTGCAATAATTTGTATAAACATGTGGAAAATAGGTTATGTGCAAGTCATGTGATCTCTAATTGTGTAGAAATGAAATAATTGTCTCTAAAGTTAAAACTAAATTACTTTTTAATTTTACATGTAACTTTTGTTGATAAATATAATTAATTTTTTCTAATTCGTAATATACTTAATTTCTTGTCTTTTCAATTTATTTCTAACAATATTATTAACAATGCAAAAAAAGACGGGAGTAAGATAAAGTTTTACAATTATCAAAATATGCAGAAACTGTTGTAAAAGCAAAGAGTATACAAAAGAGATTTTGCAGTCATCTCTATGCACTTTCAACCATAACCAAGAGTTTGATTATCTTAGGAATAATACAACTGTTCATAATCATTATCAGTATGCAAGCAATATATCATTTTCCTCTAACCTGAAATGATAGGTAAATGATCTTAAATAATGGTAAGAGGTTGATTAATTTAAGGGTTGGTAAAGAGGAGGCAAAGTTACCAAGAAACTGCAGTTTTCTTCTCCAAGCATCTCATCAGAATGTTTATCTTTGTCCTCACATTTGCAAAACTCAATCAAGTCAAAATGTCTCTTAAAAGTTCAATGCACCATAAACTGCTGGTCACTATTCAATAGCAGTGAAGCCGATCAAAAGCTGAGTTTAGTCTAATTGAAGCAAATCATTAATTTGACTAATTATCTTGAAGATTAAGATATGTGTTTTGGTCATTGGCACAGCTGCCATGTGCATAGGTAGTTGTCTCAGCAATCCCATATATAAAAATAATCAAGCTGAAGAATCTGGTCACTTTCTTGCATAATAATACGCGGCGTGACAACCGGATATTCATGTTCTACCTCTTCCCTCTCTCTCTATATATACACTTCCTTTTCCTTCTTGTTAACATAACATTCATCATTCTGTTTTTTGCATATCATCATCGTTCTGTTCCAAAACCAAACATGGGGAATTGCTTGAGGGTTAACTTGGCGGTAGAGGATGCACAATTCGAAGAAGTTGAGCATAGCAAGACGAGTCATGCCATTGGTGGGAAGATTAAGGATGAGAGAAAGAAGGTGAGTTTTGATTTAGGCAAGGAAGGAGGAGCAAGGCAAGGCGATTCGCGAGAAGGGGCTGTGAGGATTAGAGTTGTGTTGACTCAGCAAGAGTTGAAGCAACTTTTGAATTTGAGTAAGGATTCAGACTACTCTTCTGTGGAGCAGTTAGTGAGAACATTGAAGAAGAGAAGCGTGAGAGTTTCTGATGGAGAGATCAATGGGAGCTGGAGGCCGGCCTTGGCGAGCATTCCGGAGGATCACTAATATCTCCATTTCATGACTTGTTGATTGTACTTGGTGAGGCTTGAGATCATCATAAATGTATAGGTTTTTTTTGGAGTTGATTGATCCATGCTAATGCAATTCTTTTTGATTCATTCATATCCATAATAGATATCAAATAAATGAGAAGATTGATTCATATCATTTTCAACCATCCTTTTGTCAGTGAGTTTTTTTTAATTAGCAAAGACAAATGTATCAAATAACAGTATCAATCTCCCAAGATGGGAGAAGGAAACTCCAAAACAGATACAAGGAAATAAATAAAAAACTAGAAGCATTACAATAAGAGATAAGGGAATTGAGCTTGAAAAGAAATGAAGACTCTAGGTAGTAGATTCAGGGATCGGTCAGGAGCGAGGCAGGTTGTGCTATTCGCCTGAAGCAGTTGGAGGGAATGAATGATAGCATCTTCATTCTCCCTTGGTGTGACTCCAATTGATTTGGGATCCGGAGCAACGATTGGACTTTGAATCCTTGTTTTGGTACCAAGAGCGAGAATATGGGTGGCGACGATCCAAGTAAGCAGCAGAGGGACAGGGACAGAAGCCCTACAACGCTTACACCTCCAAAATTTAGCCCTTGACTTGCCAAACATAACCAATACCCTCATCGCCAATTTGATTGATAATCCGGGTGACTAAGGAGGACATCACCAATATTGGAAGCAACATTGGAGGTTGATTCGACTGACAAAGCAAGGATCGGGATGCCTGACTGAAGCAATAATACAGGAAATCAAAAGTTTACTCCTAACCTCATTTCACCACACACCTGCTCTGCTCCTATGCAGGTGACTCGGACACAAGTCACGCACTCACAATCCAAGTAATATAATCTCAAAACATTAACTAAAACCATAGCAATCTAGAAAAAGCAAAGGCTGTGAAGATCAACATGTTTTAAAGCATCTCAATGGAATAGTGAATTTCACAAACCATAGCAACCTCCATTTTTTGTTTTGACGTGTCAGGTGGACAGTGTTGGTCCATTTCCGATAACAAACAAGTGCAGATTTGTCATACAAATTTGAGGGTACTGAATATTCATTCGAATGGGAGTCGATTTCTACAATTCAGATTTGTCACTGCTAAGCATATATTAACTGATAAAAAAAGAAGCTATGTAATGGAATAGTGAGTTTCACAAATATTAACCTATTCTTTTTGTCTCAACCGTACATACCATAGGCAGGTTCAAATGAATAAAGGATATCAATATCTATACATGAAATTTGCAATTTCTTCTTGCATATGATAGGAGCTTTGAAGGATATCCTCGAGGAGAAGAGCGTGTATTTTCTTTGTGCGCATTCTGTTCCAAGAAAATGCCATAAGAATGCTATCTACACATTTTATTTCCAAATCTGACGTTATACAATATCAAAATTTTATTCAAATACAACACTCAACATTTGGTGCTATCTTGCTTCATCATAGCATAGTCAAGCCCAAATTTTGATACAATTTGCCGATAAAAAAAAACATTTACAAATTACAAACATCCTTTGGAATGGATACCATTTGGCTTAAATCTCCAGAATAAACAGCACAAGATCTTGATATTGAAATGTTTGGCTATATTCTTTACAACAAAGTCATATGCCATGACTGGAAATGGATTCTGATCTAATGTAAGAGAACAGAAGCATGAACCATACCTTACTTCATACAATATCATAATGAGTTTCACTAACAACAACAGTAAAATTCAGGCTGTACACCTGAACTGAGTCCCCTAATCCAAAAAAATTGTAAATCTAAACAACAACAAAATAATATGAATCTGAAACCCTACCCGAATCAAACCCTCTAAGTGCGAGCAAAAAACAGAGAAGGATCATCAGAACACAATACCTGGAAAGCATAAAAATCAAGATTGCAGAGAAAGGGATCGCTGGTTGGAACCCTAGATGCAAAAAAAATTTGGACCATTTCTCGATTTGTGCGTGTCATCCTTGCGCAGGGGCCATGCTAATCTTCTCTGTATCGTTCCAATTTTATCGGATGTCCCCGAAGGGACAAGCTATAACTCTCACCTGGTGTTATATAAACATTGAGACTATGTAGCGTTTAAGCGATGTGGGCCTGTTACAAACGAAAAGCATTGGTGACTGTTTCGTGTGGATTGGGCTTTCAGCTGTTGGATATAAACTATTTTGGTTAAGAATTGGTTGGGCCCATAAATTGTTTCAAACTGTTTAAAAATGGTTTTGTCCGGTTACTAGAATTGTAGTGCTCAGTGATATATATTTGATTTACTATGACATCGCTAATTTGTTGATCTATAATGGATGATATCGTCTATTCTGAACGAGATACAATTGTATATATTAGGCACTAAAATCTTATATAATGTTATTTTTGAGCAAAATAAGATGACTCTCATATTTGTAACCAATTCGCTCTCCACCGGTGGCTCCGGCTGATGTGGACAAAATATATATGATATTTTAGTGTTTTAGTCCACCATTAATTTATTCTACTTTCAAAATAGTGCTTTGTTCCTCAACCTTTGCAAATGGTGATAAATTCGACATTTCGAGTCACAGAAGCCAATCAGTTCGTAGCTGTTAATCCGCAACCACAGCAACAAACTCTTCCCAGAACTTAAGTTTGTTAAACTATTTCTATTTTAGTGAACAAGGTAAATGGTAACATTATCTTCTGCACACTTTGACATTCACATTTTCAGGGAAAAAAGTATCCCATTCCGAGCAAGAATCTTCAGAAAGATAAATACAGGTACTCAGGTAGCCACCCAAACGAGCTCAATTGTAAAGATGAATGGAAAAACCATCTTATTAATGCAACTTTATTCCTTGTAAATGTTACAATAAAAAAGCTCACTTAATGGAAGGAAGGTAAGCCGCTAACACAATGCAGTAATTTCACTGCTTAATCAAATCAGGTTCTCATATGAATGAATGGTCTAAAGCAAATCAAATAGAATTGACTTGGCTTGGCTACTGCCGCTTGCTCAGGTTCCGGATGACATAGGGCAGAATGCCTCCATGGTCAAAGTATGCCAGCTCTACCTGCAATTCCGATCAGTTTACAACATCAATACACAAGAAAAGAGAAAAGAAATAGTATAATTGTCTTGAGTCTTCTGCAAGGCAAACACCAATAATGTGTTCAGAATCTATGAGCCATGGGTAGTCTTTTTATATATTCAGATGCCTTCCTTTGAAGCCTAGATAGAAATCATATTGATGCAACCAAATTTAAAGATAAAAGAAGAGGAAAGTACCTCGGTGTCGAACCGAACTGTGCACGTGAATGATTTTCCTGTGTCGGTTGTGACAGTAACATCTTGGCCAGGCTTTATCTCACTAATTTTACTTGGAAGGTCAATGGAATAACGTTCTTGACCAGTAAGTCCCAGTGTATCTGCATCCTCGCCAGATTTGAAGCAGAGTGGAATGATGCCCATTCCCACCAAATTGCTGCGATGAATTCTCTCAAAGCTTTTAGCAATCACTGCTTTGACTCCCTGTTACACACCATTGGTTACTCAAAAGGAATCTAGAACCTGTTCAAAAAATCATGACAAATATATATAGGCTTAAAAAGGCTCACCAATAGCATAGGACCCTTGGCTGCCCAATCCCGAGAGCTTCCACTTCCGTACTCAGCTCCAGCCAAAATAATGGTGCCATGCCCAGATGTCTTGTATTTCTGCAAGAGCAGATTCACAAACACAGTTAACTGCATAAGAACTGCCCAAGACAATGATAGACTGTAAGGATACTCTATCATTGACAAAATCATAGTGAATTAATACTATTCTTAAGTTTCCAATGTATTTGGAGACTAACAAAATTATTAAGAAAACAAAACATGCAGTCAAGGTTCAGCTATTCATACACGTATTACTACAAAAATATTAGCCTCCCAACAGATAATTGTTCAAAATTGATGAATACATAAATAAAAAAATTTGCTGCATCAAAGAAAATCCAGGGAAATTGGGCATGAAACTCACCATTGCCGCATCAAAGACTGAAAGTTTCTCTCCGGTAGGAATGTGAACGGTCTTCGGGCCAACTTCCCCATTTAAGAGTTTGTTAACAAGACGGATATTAGCAAAAGTTCCCCTTGCCATAATTTCGTCATTTCCACGACGACTTCCGTAAGAATTGAAGTCCTTACGTTCCACCCCTCGTTCCAAAAGATACTTTGCAGCAGGACTGTCTTTATGAATGCTGCCTGCAGGAGAAATGTGATCTGTTGTAATACTGTCACCAAAGTTCAGCAAGCAGTATGCATCTTTTACTCCATGAGGACCAGGAGGATTCATGGTCATGCTCTTGAAGTAAGGGGGTTCATGAATGTAAGTTGAGTTGTCGTCCCATGAATATAGGGTGGAGGCAGGTACTTCTAACTGATTCCACATTGGATTGCCTTTTGTTATAGATTCATACGTGCTTTTGAACATGTCAGGCAGCACACTGGATTGGACAACCTAAAACAGATCACAGCATAAGGTTATATTGCTTCATACTTGTGCTTATACATCAATTCTAGATACTATCAAAATTTGAGACTGCATACCTCTGCAATTTCTTCTGTTGATGGCCAGATATCCCTCAAAAACACACTTTTACCATCATTCCCAGTTCCAATAGGCTCCTTGTCAAAGTCAATATCAACCTGAAAATCAAGTTGAAATCATTTAATATCAAGAGTCTATAGTTGTTATGAGATGAAAGACTGCTTGCACTTAAGTTTGACTGAAATAGTCACATTACACGGAACTAGCATACTAGTAATCAAATATAAGTGCATACCGTCCCAGCAAGTGCATAGGCAACAACTAATGGAGGAGAAGCAAGGTAATTAGCTCTTGTCAAAGCATGCACACGGCCCTCAAAATTTCGGTTCCCAGAAAGCACAGCAGCAGCTACTATGTCTGCATTAAAACCAGATATGTTTAGATGAACGATAAAACGACATGTGTAGAATACTTAGTAAAAATTGCAGTAAACACACAAATAGAGAAACCAAAAGGCTACTGTTGTACTTGCAAAATTAACTTATATAAATTATGTGATGGAAATACTAAAATTTCAGCTTTACCATTCTCTGTTATAGCAGCAGCAACAGTCTCATCTAGATCTCCTGAATTACCAATACATGTTGTACACCCATATCCAACAATATTGAAGCCCTGCTCATTCATATATTTTAGCAAACCACTGCAATTGAGCAAAACAAGGTTAGGGAAAAAGTTTTCAGAAAGTTTTAAGAGATATTATATCAACTTATGCAATATCATAATAAATCTTAGATAAGCAAGATGTACCTCTGGCGTAAATATTTTGTGACAACTCCAGATCCAGGAGCAAGACTTGTTTTAACCCATGGTTTGACCTGGTAATACATTATTTGAGAGGTTAATATCTTTAGAATATGTATATAAACATAATGAATATTCACAATCTTTACTGAAACAAAAGACATGGTGGTCAAACTGTCAATAGCAGGTAAAAAGGACACAACATGAAATTCAAGAGATGAATAATTCATCAGAACAATGCCCAACCTTCAATCCTAGTTCAGTGGCTTTTTTTGCAACAAGAGCGGCCCCAAGCATGACACTGGGGTTCGAGGTATTGGTGCAACTTGTTATTGCAGCAATTACAACACTACCATGCTTGAGCTCTGCTGGTTCTCCATGGAATCCAAACTTAGCCACCTTGTTCTGCACCTCTTTTGGAACTGCAAAGCCCTGAACAGCAGAAATATAAGAAGCTTCAACTTAAATATATACCGTTTTCTCAAAATTCAATCCATAAAATGAAGAATTCTAATACATTTAGAATAAAAGGAAATAATAGAGATATAGAGTATCCCCGTCCACATTGTTACTATAGTAAATCTATCCCAGATCATAGACATCGGTTGATTTATGAAATCATCTTCATTAGTAAACCAGAATTAGAAACATCTGATCCATGTACTACAACAAAAGCTATAAACAAAGATGCAGATACGGTATCACTAAATGTTCAGTAAGTTCTACACAAGTAAGCCACACTAGGTCAGGAAGGAGCGGATTGGAAGTAAATACATTTCATGCCTGCATGGAAAACATATCTGGTGCTTGCAGACTGTCATCAATGCAATGGAATTCTAAAAAAAAATAGTTAAAGCAGAACGAAGAAGCGACGACGTTCTGGGCACCAAGGGAAATCCAAAAGCGGTGCTCTTTGGTTTAAACCTTTCCTCTATGAGCCATTTCCTCATTAGAAGATTCTTGTGTGTGTCTGTTGTTGATTGGGACTATTCATATGGAGAGACGCTGCCTTCATCCATTCCAAGGTGTGGACCATCTGGTCCTGCTTTGTGCTCTTGACTTGGAAGCAGAAGAAGAGCGTGGGCGATGGAGCATGTGGGTAGTCTTATAAATAGATTATGAATGATTATTTTAGGGTTATTGAATATCTAATTGGTGTTGTAGTTGCCCCTTGAGGACCTCCCATGCCCTTAAGGTTGAGTAGTAACTATCTGGATTATCAATCAATGCAAGGTTCTGTTTTTACTGTTTAATAGTTGGATTGTTTTTGCTGGATTTTTGGGTTTTACTCGTTACACAGCACACTTTAGGCTTCAGCTGTTGTTTTTGTTCGAAGATATAATATTACCTGACTACACAATTTTGCTTCCAGCAGTCAACAGAGATAATAATAACAAATGGCTGCATCTCATTAGTATAATAGGGTGACTAAATCCTCCCTCACGGACAAGCATGAGAAGATATACTACAAGGCAATCCTACAGAGACAACTTAAACTAAACTAAGAAGTCAAACCCGAAATCATGCTCAGTAATTAGATAGCAACATGATAGTATGTTAGATTAAATCAAAGCCAAGCTCACCTTAAATCCAACTTTGTTATCAAGACAAGAATGCCAATCTGCTTTCATTTCCTTCAAAGGAACCCTATCATGAGGCCTGCAAAGAGTAGCAGCTATAACGGAATGCAAAACAAGCTTCATAGTAATCATATTAGCATAAATGAATTGTAAGACAAACTAATGAAGAGCATACCTCTTTGGCCCAGAGATGCAGGGCTCAACTTCAGAAAGGTCCAATTGTAGATATGATGAGTACGCTCTGTCTTGTTGAGGCTGATAGTACAGTAAAAAGCTTAAGAACTTCTGCTTGCTTGTATCTTTTACTTAAAATCTAAAAAGAAGCCAAAATTAAGGAGGAGAAAAGGGACTTTTACCTCACTGTAGTCAACAAACATATTATTTGCTCGGAGATATGCTTCAATCATTGACACCTAAAATTAATGGGAAAGAATGTGACTAGGTGCTTATTACATTTTTGGCAGAAGGAATTTATATATAACAAAATCAGATACTCACAGTTTCATCACTTCTTCCTGTTAATTTGAGATACTGCAATGTGACTCGATCAACGGGGAAGAATCCCATGGTTGCACCATACTCAGGAGACATATTGGCAATAGTAGCTCTGTCAGCTAATGATAATTCACTCATACCAGCCCCTACACACATCAAACACAATATTCTTAGATCTAGCGGAAACAGAAGTTTGGCAAATGTAAGTGCTTGAATTTAGCCTAATGGGAATCATTACCGTAGAACTCAACAAATTTGCCAACAACACCGTGTTTCCTCAGCATTTGGGTAACTGTTAAAACCAGATCAGTAGCTGTGACACCATTGCGCAATTTTCCAGATAACTTGAACCCCACAACACCGGGCAGTACCATACTCATTGGCTGTTGATTTTCGCAGAGAGTAAGGTTGTAAGTAAAAGAACAGGAGATAAAATTAAAGGGAAAAAACGAGAAGCAGAATAAGTAGATGGAGAGAAACAAATACATAAAATAAATTAAGAAACCAATTGTCCAGTGTGCCAATATTTATTTATGGTCAGTACGTACAAGTAAAAGTATTAACAATATAATATGCGCAAATACTGAGAATCAATACCATAAAATGCCTATCTCATCTCTATTGGCAGCTGCATTTTCAGCTTCCATGCAACTTCAACATTAGATCATCTTTTGCAATCAGATAAGGCTAATTGTTGATTATCAATAGCACAGCTAGTACATATGCTGCAGAATGCTAACATAAAGACGACAAATCATCACCCTAGGATACTACTTTGACATACATTGGTTCCAACTACTCAATTTGAACTTCATGATCGCCTTAATTATCAGCATGCAGGAAAATGTCTTCAAGCTTACTTCTTTGGTACAACACAATAATCATTAATCTTCAAATCAATGAGTATAATCAGATGGCTATGGTTTAAGTACAGGTTTTCACATGGCAAAAGAAGTTAAACATCACTCAAGAAAAAAAATTCATTTCAATGCTTAAAATTAGCATTTACCTGTCCAAGCATTGCTGCCTCGGCCTCAATTCCTCCTACACCCCAGCCAGCAACTCCTAACCCGTCAATCATAGTGGTATGTGAATCAGTTCCAACGACACTATCAGGGTACAACATGCCATCTTTGTTGAATACAACTCGTCCAAGATATTCAAGATTAACCTGAAATTTTCCCATGTTATATCATGCAAAATTAGTCCCAGGAAAAAAAAGATGTTTTCAGCACCAAGATTACTAATCAAACATTTTGAAACAGTATAATATGAAATTGATGAACAATCAAAAACAGATAATAGCACATAGCATTATAGGTCAAACCCTAGAAAAATAAGATGTCAAGAGTGAAATATGAATACTTTTTACCTGATGCACAATACCAGAACCAGGTGGAACAACCAACATGTTATTAAAAGCTGTGGAACCCCATTTGAGGAAAGCAAATCTCTCCTTGTTCCTCTGGAACTCAAGCTCCATATTTGCTTGCACGGCATTTTCGGATCTTGCAACATCAACTTGAACTGAATGATCAACAACGAGATCTACGGGAACCTGCATCAAGACATTGCTTAAAAGGTGAATACGTTGAAGAGAGAAATAAAAACTGATATTTCTGGAAGAAAAGGTTAAGCTTACATTTGGTCATGTACTCTGAATAAAAGACATAATTCACAGTAAAAACTGATTACATAACACTATAACAGTAAGAACATTTTTCATCAAGCTGCGTATAGATATTCAATTCATCCTGTTCATCTAAAAATCAAATACCAAAAATACTTCAACCATAATAAGATGTTTAAAACTTGTATGAACATCTTATAACAACAATAGATATTCCAAATTAATATGCATTTCAATAAGTGTTAGCATGCATCTAAACTAAAGTATGTGTGACCAATATGGCTTAAATCCCATTGTGAAGGTTGAAATTTTATTGATACCTTATCATACATCTAAATTCTAAGGATGTAGGTGTAGACGGTAAACTAAGACTTACCAAGGGATTGATCTTCCTAGAATCACTGCCAAGCATATTCATGGCATCACGCATGCAGGCCAAGTCAACCACAGCTGGCACTCCAGTGAAATCCTAATAAAATATTCAAACTGTCAAAAATGAGTTTTATTCTTCAGAGTCATAGTAAATGCTGTCACTAAAGATATGACACATACCTGCAAGAGAACACGCGCAGGTTTAAAGGGGATTTCAACTTGTCTTGGAGAAGTTTGTTCCCAGTCAATAATCTTCTCGACATCCTCCTTGGTAACTTGGAAGTTGTCACAGTTTCGAATTGCCGATTCAAGAAGTACTCTGATTGAGTAAGGTAGCTTATCTATTACCCCATACAAGAGAAACAAGATTGAATTACACCCTTTAGTAGACAGAAGATAAAAATAATATACAGTGCCACATACCAAACCTATATTGATATGCCAAACCTATACATGAGGATTCTATTGAAGATTAAATTACATGTGCAGAGTAGAAGCTACACCAAGGTCAACACAAAATATTGACAAAACAAATAACTATATGCCAGAGCAAATTGGAGCTGGTCTCAGAATCAAAATAAGTATGAAGATCTAATTTGTACAATGCAAGCTTTTGAGACATGTCCAAGTGAAGCAACTTTCAAAATCAGAAATGGCATTTTACAAGACGGAAGATGAAACATAATTACGGGAATAAGATAAGGAGTATTACCAATTCTTGGATCATTCAAGGCACGGAAGCTGTAGAACTTTCCAAACTCACCACCACCAGGCTTAGGAAGGCTAGTCAAGATAGCTTTAAAAGGATGATCCGAAGCTGAAACCGAACACACAGATGATTATCAAAATACATTACTTCCAACAAGCATGGGAAATAATTTCAACCTCACTAGGTGTCCGAGGTCAATATCACCAATCCAATAAAACAATAGACACGACATTAAGCTGCACACTGGGTAGTGCAAATAGTATCACATAGGTTTGCAAATAGTATACATCTAATGCGAAAACCACCATTTCCAATAATCCATAAAAGCATGACATGTATGTGTTTGCACAGGCAAAAACCAAACAGAAGCTACTAATCAAATTACAATTTCATCAGGTGCTATGGTTTTCTCAGTGCCTCAAAATCCAAAACCACTAAGAACTGAACAAGCAAACCAAATCGGAAAAAATGATATAAACAAAATCAGTCACAAATATAGGAGGGGAGCAGAGTGACGGTACCCATGGTAGCGATCTTCTTGTGGAACTGGTGGATCACGGGGGCGACGGCCCTGATCTGAGTGCGGAGGGAGGCAGGGGAGCGCCAATCAACGCCGTGGCTCCAGCGAGGGACGGAGCTCCGGACGGCGGAGGAGAAGCTGAGAGATCGGGTTTGGTGAGTGGCGAGTGAAGGGGACCTGGAGAGAGGCGAAGAGAGAAGCTGAGCCCTAGCAGCCGCTCTGAGGATGGAGGAAGCCGCAGTGGATTTATACATGATGAAGATGATGGAGCATTCGCACGCACTCCCAGAAGGATTTGCAGGTTATGGCGCTGGAGATAGATAACGCTATCGCTCGCGCGCAGGGCAGAGATCCAAATGGCTCCAACGAACGACGACAGAGAAAGAAGAAGAATAAGAATAAGGCGTGTGGAGAGCTTAGGGCTGCGTGCCGGATTTCTAGAAATGGAGGAGTGATCCGCTACGGTCGATCACGAGTTTCTCGTATATGATCACGTGCCTCATTGAGCCGGGTCTTGCTCAGAAATTCGTTATGGAAGTTGCGCCGCCATATAATTCGGGCTTCAAATGGGTGAGCAGAGATTGGTTGGGCACGAGTGCATTTAAGAATCCTAATGCTATTGGTATCATTGATTCATATGTTTGGTTAATGATTATGGTAATTGATTTCAATTTTATACAAAAGTGACTTTTTTATGCACGCGTGTCAAAATGAGGGTTATGGTTGGATGTTAAAATGTACAAATTGGTGGAGTGGGTTGGGTTGGGTTGGGAATTTAAATACTTGTTTTGGTACGAATGTAGGCCCCAGCAGAAGTTGACTATTCCCTGGCCTTTTTCCACAAAACGAAGAAGAAGAAGAAGAAGAAGAAGAAGAAGAAGAAGAAGAAGAAGAAGAAGAAGAAGAAGAAGAGAAACTGAAACTGAACAAGGCTTGCCGATGAGAGGAGGGACCATTTGAAAAACAAAATTGCTTTCAATCACAGGATTAGGATGTGCACATTTTGAGATTTTGTGTTAAATTAGATCAAATAAAATTTTAGAAAAATGATAAAATAGATCAAGTGCTAAAGTTGACATTTTTTTTCTTTAAGCATTATATGTAAAATCTGTCTATTATGTCTTGCCTTTGACTATCGATTAGTACCCATATCTTTTTGTGATTATTATGAGCCACCTGCCCCTACCTTCCTCTTAATGGTCAGTTCAGTCCTAAATGAAACCAAAGTTTGACTTCCCGTATTACTGAAGCAATACTCTCAATTCCCTCTCATACCTTCTTGATGACCGGGCGGATTCATAAATTATTTAAAGAGAGGGCTACTAAATAATTATAAAGTATTTTTGAATGAAAATTTTTATTTATACATGATTATTATAGTGTCAAGTTTTTTAATTAATCATTAATAATATCATTGCGGATTAAACTCAACAATAGAATTTCTGTTTAGTTGTTCATTACGTATTTGATGCATGAATTGAATTTCTCACCCTTTTGATCCCATTAAGAGATCAATTCAGCCACAAATGCTATATTCATACACAAATATACGAATATAGCTTGTCCGTCCGATCATTGCATCTACTTCCAAATTATTTTCATTTTACAGTAGCACGCGTGGTAAATATTAACACGTTCGTGCCTAATAACGCACATAATGAATTTGGAAGAGGGGCAGTTTCGTATCATTACCTTGATTAGAATTCGAACAACTCTCTGATTATGTCCACCAGATTCTTTCTTTTTTTCAAAATCTTCAAAAATTTTGTTCATTCAAAGTTCTTTCCTTTTTCCCAAATCTTCAAACCCTACTGATCCCTCTTTGCCAATTTTCTCCCTCACACCAATACTCGTCTCTGTCATTTCCACACAAACTCACTCCACGCGATTCGTCTCTGTCTGCCGTTTTTGAGTTCGATTTTCGGGAATGGCTCTAACAAAGCGAAAATCTCAGAGAATTTTGAACTTACCTGAGACTAAAAAGCAAGGTTAACATTCTTGTGGTGTTTCATTGTTATTTGGTGAGCATGCATGTGATTTTTGAGATCGGTTTGGGTTGTGTACAGTATCTTGATTCAATTATTATTTGATTATTTCTCAGTTCTGTGAAAATTTGATTTTCTTGTGTTGTATATGGTGGTTTATGTATTGGAATATTTGGTTGGTTTTGTGTTGCATATTTTGGTCAATCTCGGTTACCTAGATAAT
>JAYMTP010002574.1:0-19275 GCA_036897365.1 Geranium brycei
CATGGTGGGTTGATGAGTAATAGACCACCAGCTTAGACTCCATTTGCGACACAAAAATTTGTTGGACTTCGGCCGAGTATTGAAATTTGATCTAAAAGGGTGATGATGAATTGGGTAACTAAATTTGATTGAAGCTTACCATTTAAATTTAAAAATCATTTAAAATCCATCAAATTTTGAGGAAAGAGAGAAAGAAAATGTGCTTGGAGAATGACAATCAATTATAAATTTGAAGTACAAACAACTGAGCTTTCACAATTTAAACATTAAAAATTAATTTTTAAAAAATAAATAGTGTATTTTTGAAAAATTCTAAATAATATTTAGAATTTTTTTAAAAAAAGTAATAGTGTGTGAGAGATGGAAGGAAATTATTTTGTTTAGGTGAGTTATGAAATAAAAAAATATATTTTTAATATACGTAGATAAAAAAAAAGCCGTTGCACATAGATTAAGAGTGGTATTGTAGAGGCTAAAAAATTCACATAGTCAATGAGAGCGACTAAGTGCCACAAAAATCGACAAACAGAATGGAGAATGTTTAGAATGTGGGCTCACGCTAACAACAATAAATTGACATCTATTATTTTCAATGAGAGTATTATTATTAATAGATTAATTTAATCTTATTCTACAACCCAAAATTTAAATAAATGAACATCCATTTAAAAAACATCTATTTCTACAACAACTAATCAATATAATTGAATATTTAAGAAAAATTGCACAAAATGAAGATTTATTATATCATTTTAGAATACCGAATCAATAAAACTTCAAAATGTCAATATTTTTTTTAAAAAAACTTGTATTGTTAGGTAGAGGTTATGGTGCTAAAGAAATAAATTAATTATTTAACTTTAATTTTTTAATTGTTCTACCGATTTTTATTGTCATTTTGGCCACCTTATATAATACATTGTTTGTCTTAAAAAAATTCATCTTATTGATAACTAATGAAAGACATTTTCACAACAAAAATGAGTAATTTGCAACACAATATATGTCTTATAATTACAGTCACAAATAATCAATTGTATTTTAATGCAAATGGGATAATTCTCGCACCCATATATTGACTGTACACAAGATAACACTATGCAAGTCACGGCCTCCATCTTAACTGGTTGGTGAAACCTCGTGATTCTACTACACAACGCCTTAAACAAGCTTACACGAACAACGCTCCAATCGATTCATAACAAACAACCAAACGAAGAGCGAATTTTAACAAGCCTCTTAATCAAGTGGGCCAACTCATGGCTGTTATTATCCTTTTTCAATTTACAGTGATTAGCAATTTTTTTACATCTGTCTGTACCATAAATTTGTACCATTTTTCTTGTATTTAAATTACACGAACTATTTTATGGTTGATCCAAAATTAATTATCTATGGCTATGAGTAAGTTATAACAACGTGCTCTCCTCGACGAGTATCTTCTTCATCCTCTCAAATCAGCACCAGTACCAGTTATGCTCCTCCTCTTCTCCATGTCCCCAAACTGAAGACAAATTTTTGTTGTCTTTTTGTTAAATATCTTTATCCCCAATTGCTCTGGTCTCTGTCAAATCCACTGCTCTATTTTAGGTCCTTACGTGATGTGAGCTCCTTCTCCACTCTGCTTTCTCATTTCAGCCTCACAATTTGGAGTGCCCATCTGGGTCTTCTCTTCTTGACTCCATCCCAAGAGCTTGTGAAGAACAAATGTGTGAGTGACCCAAGAAAGCTACAGTCTTTCACACACGAACCAGCGAGCTTGGCTTGGCTGAGGTGAGTTCAAAGATCTCATTTTTTTGAGCAAACAGTTTGTGGGTATTGAAAATTTCCAGCCTTTTTAGGTTTCAGGTTTGAATGTCATTTACTTCCTGTCGTGTTTTATTTAGAATTTGTTTTAAAATTGAAGTTTTAGGGGATGTGATGTGAGTGGGGGAAGATTCAGACAAAATGGGTCTTTTTGTTTTTGCAATTTGTTAAGGAAATAGGGGACTTAGTTTATTGCATTTGTTGATTTTGGTTTCTGGGTTGGTTGGAGGAATGTTAAAAGGCACTGTATGCTTTTCATTTTCTTGTTGGCATGTCTCTTGGATTGGTTTTAATTTTAATAACTTGCTGCTTTTGGTGTCTTCTTAGTTGTTTGGTCTGACTTGTTATTGAAGACACTCAACACCTCCTTCTCTATCAAGGGAGGCCAGCACACACCAAATTTCTGTTGACATTTATTTTCTTAGGCCTATTTGAGTTACAAATTTCTATGGTTGAAATGGGGTTTGGATTGTAGGTGACAAGTCCAAAACATTTAATCATTTCTCTGGGTGTCTCTACGAGTGCTTCTTTGTGTTGTTTTTGTAAATTTCTTTGAGGAGTTTTAGTTTAATATTTCTTGGTGAGATTTGATTGCATTTTGAATTGATCTTCTTTACTGTTTCAGGATAAAGAATACCTAAATTTTCCTCATAGGGACCATGACTGCGTCTTCTACATCGTCAATGTCTCAGGAAGCATCGAACTATGATGCAGTTTCTATGCAGCAGAGCTTACTATTCTCTGATAGTCTCAAGGTACACAGAGCTGTGTTCATGTTATTATTAATTTCAATGTTGGGGTTGCATATTAGATTAAAATTTCCTGCCGGTCTTTACAATCTGCTTGGAAATTTGGCACATGGCTAAAAATTCGATGTGGTGAATTTGTATTTGGCAATACAAAGTCAACCATTGCAAGCATAATACTATCTACAGAAAGGGAATGTGAGTCTGAGCAATTATAAGTTAAACCAGATGTTCGTCTTTCCCAGCTGCAGTTGGTTATGTTTTGGCATGCTATTACATTGTCTGCACCCTTTTGATCTTTTATGGACTTTACAAAAGTCAATTTCACTAAGTACCATCTGAAATTTATCGTACTCAAAACTAAAACTTGTGCACTGTTTTTCATGATATCGTTCTTGCGTTTCTTCTTTCTATTTAAGGATTTGAAGAATCTTAGAGCTCAGTTATATTCGGCGGCTGAATACTTTGAATTATCTTACACCCATGATGACCAAAAACAGACGTGAGTTTTTGTTGTTCATCGCTAGCTGTATATTGTGCACTAACTAGTTAGATTGGTAGTTTATTTTGTATTGCTTCCTTCTGAGAGAAAAAATACTTATTTTTACAGAGTGGTTGACACATTGAAAGATTATGCCATCAAAGCACTAGTAAACACTGTGGACCATTTGGGCTCTGTGACATATAAGGTTAATGATCTATTGGATGAAAAAGTTGATGAAGTTTCTGGAACCGAACTCCGGATATCATGCATTGAACAGGTATGCCTCAACTTTTCCGTATTTGGTCATACACATGTATTTTGCTACAGGGTGGGGGAGAGAGAAAACCCGAATTCTTAGTGATGGTGTGAACCTACTGCAAACTTCACATTTAAAGTCTTCAACAATATGCATTATGACTTAAAGGAGTTGATCGAATTAATTCTGCCTGGTCATAATACAAAGTAGGTACTTCTCATAATTTGAAGACAAAAGGATTCCATTTAGTAGTTGTCTTCGCCTTTTCTTTCTGATAAAAAAGACCGGCCTTGACTTAAGAGTTTGCTGTATTGAATTTCTGGCTCTCTGTATCAGTTAAAAAGACTAAAAGAACAGTTCTTGTTTGGTGCTCAGTTCTGGTATTGTCTTGTAATTTAGCAAGGAGGAATAAGGAAATGTGCCTGCTATATCAATCATGGGCATATCGGTTTTAAGTGGCTAGAACTGCACTAAAACCAGCTACACCTCACGAGTAAAACCAACACTACGTCTTAAGTCGGGATTTTTTAGTGTCCTGTTTCATTTTGGCTGTTGGGAAGACAAAGGTGGATCTAAGAAGAAGTAACTTCATAAGCTGTGGCGAGGGTAATTGATTTAAAGATAAATGTCATAAATAATGAAATGAAGTGAAATGGACAACAACAATTCACTTTGGTCAGGGGTAGTGTTCATGGTCTCTGGTTAATGTCAAAGTTGTATCACGCGTAACTATGATTAATATGGGGAACAAAATTCAAACAGCAGCAAGAATCCCATGACTTCAACTCCGGCTCTCATTATGACTTCATTCCTTACGACTTCACTCAGTTCTATTCATAGAAAAAAATTGTTGGTCACATATTAGATGCAAGTTCTGTCAAAATGCAATGATTAGAAACCTTAATTATTGGACTTCAAAAAAATGTAATGATATAGCTGAATTTTAACTAGCACATATTATTTCCTTTATTTTAGACTGGGTGGAATGCATTAGTCGCAACTATTTCTATTCGAAGTTGAAAACTCATACCCAAAGCACCAATATGATTCCCACTATCTTTCACTTTAAATTTCAAATTTAGGTGGTACCAAAATGTCTCCATAAATTTGATAGTTTGATGTGTTATGGTAGAGAGTACGAACATGCCGAGAGTTTGTTGATCGCAAGGGCGTCCTTCAACAGTCATCAGTGATAAATACTCCCAAGTACCATAAACGGTACATGTTGCCGGGTAAATACTCCTTTCTCCCCTTTGTTGCCGTCTCTTGAAATTGTTAATCTTTATTCTTTTTATCCTCTTTCTGTATTTGGTATTATGTGGAGATTAGGATGTTTCACGTATTTATGGTTTCTTAAAAATTGTATTATTCAGCTGGGGAAACCATGCATGGTCCTGATCGTACTAAATTGAAATACCAAGGACTCACCCTAGATGATGAAGATGTTTGGCATCAGTTCAAGAATGGTATGCTTAATTTCCTGATTTATAGTACTAGTCATGCCTTGGAATATATACTTATATACAATTTAATTTCTCTTTCATTTTATTTTTGGGTACCAATTGTCTTCCTGAAGCTATTCGAACTACCGTTGTAGAAACCCCATCAGCTCCAGTGAGGTAAATGTTACATTACATTCTGAATCAAATCAGGAAAGATGATTTTGCAGTCTATATAATGGCAGTTCTATGCAGGAAAGGACGGTCTCCATCACCTTCCCCACGAACTTCCCGGCATCCCGGAACTTTTACTTTCACTTCCTCCATGCCCAAAAGGGAGCAAGGTTTGTTTGCAAATTTAAACCATGCGATATCTTGAATTTCTAGAGCTTTAGTGCTAGAATTATCTCAGGTAACTTCTTGTACTGAGATGTATTGTTTCTGGTGGCACAAATTAGATAAGAGGTCAGTTTCGCCGTACCGATTTCCACTTTTACGTTCTGGATCTCTGGCGTCTAGGTCTGTTACCCCGAATTCAAGTAGGCCAACCACTCCAAATCCGAGCAGGCCCACTACTCCAAATCCTTCTGCAAAAACTAGAGTAAGCAACGAGTGTTCTTTTGTAGAGATTATAAGTACTCCCACTTCACCTTGGTGATTGTCAACTGAATATTTGAATTCATTTATATCAGTACCCACCAGAGCCTAGGAAGTCATATTCAATGAGACTACATCCTGATAGAGAAGACAGCAAAGAAATTGAACGGTACCCCAGCAAAAGCAAACGGCTTCTCAAGGCCTTGCTCAGCCGGCGCAAGTCCAAGAAAGATGACGAGCCACTATTTATGTACTTGGATGAATACTGATAAATTAACACAAGAACAAAACCAGACGGCTGCTAAGATGAGAAACAATTGATGATTTTCTTGCTTCGTCTTTCCAAAGGCGAAATAGCGTAATTTCTATATCCCATTTTGCGTTCTTCTATGATGAAGTCATTGTCCATCCTCTATGTATAATCTTGATGTAATGTGTTTTAGCAGAGCAGCTGAGTACAAAATTTAGTAATTTGGAAATTACATGTATGGTTGATTCATTTTCTTGCTGTGCAGAAACTCTAGTGTAATGCTTCATGTCCTTAATGCTGTATATGAGTCCATAGTTCAGGTTCAATGCAATTTTACCAATATTTATTCTCTTTTCACTTCATAATTTTTCTTCACGATTGCTGAGACCTTTAATCCTTGTCAGTGAATCTGCAGCTGAGCTCTGGTTGTCACTGACGATTTGATAGTTCAAATGAATAGAACTGGACAGGGCTGCCCAAAATAATCGAACCAAACCGAAAAGAACTGACTTGGTTCGGTTTAAAACTGAATTGGACCGAAACTCTATTAGTTCAATTTCATTTTATAAAATGAGAACCGATAAAAATCGAATTAAACCGAAAATAGATCGATTTGGACACATGACTCAATTTAAGTCATCGATCTTTATTAATTAGTTCTAAAAATATTGATCCAACAAAAAAGGAAGTCAAATATACCCGCCCAAAATATGAAAATTTCATGAAAATCGGTTCAACAAAAATCCAACCGAAAAAAGTAAGTCAAAAAGGTTTAAAATGTAAGAATTTCATGAAATTCGGTTGATAAAAAACCTAACATTTTCTTAAAACTAAATTAATTGGTTCGGTTCAAAATCAAACCAAACTGACTCAAAACCGAACCGTAAACAACACTAGAACCGGAGCTGTATTTGGTAGGAGGTTATTTCGGTTATATCTATTTATTATATTTATTACACTGCAAACTAAAAATCTATCATTAATTAAGTTTATAAAATAAATAGTTGAGATTAAAACACATTATTATTTCCCTAAAAAAACACATTATTATTAATAATAATTAAATTCAAATTCACCAAAATTGCATACTTTTCACCAATTAATCTTACACATCTAATTTGTTAATATAAATCCCTGTATTTGGTAATCACAATATCAAAAGAAAAAAGACTTGAAAGGCTAGCTTTAAGCCCTGTATTGTATATGCTTTGCATATCTGCAACAACTTCAGATTGCTCAATTGAGTCCAAAATTATAACCTCAGATACTGCAGAAATTTTTTCTTCCAATTATTGAGGTCTAAGTATGAAATGCACATATCTTGATAACATATATGAAAGAGGGCCAAGTCAATAATCAATTACCATTTCAATAATCATAAGAATGGTACATTAATCTTATAGAGTTGACAGACAGTACATTCTTCCGTTTTCACTAATTTCAAGAACTTATAAAAAGCGTTTAAGATAAAAATCACAATTCCATAGCTTGCCCAAATTCTTCAATAGTTTTTGTGGCGAGTGCAAGGGCGTCAACAAAAGCACTAAACGATGCACGGAGAAACCTCGCCTCAACTGCTTCAAAGTGCCTGAATCCACAAAATGGCCAGAATAACAGGAAGTTAGAAGATACAAGCATTCATGAGGATCCCACGAACTGAAATAACTACAAAAATACGGTTTGAAATCACAAGCTTCCCCTCCCAAATATGTTCAATAAAATCCGGCTCATTTATTATTTGTATTTCAAATGTTCAATCATAATGAGACTTACACTGAAAGCTTCCCGTCACACACTGACATACGTCTCTTCACTTTGTCTGGCTGCAACTGCGGTTAATATAGCTCAATCAGAATCTGGCTTAACTGTTAATAATGGGTCGAGAATTGGTTTGCAATATCGTGAATTGGTACCTCCTTATCAACGTCTAGTGCTGCATATACAATGGACGCTTTCTCTTCAGACTTGTAGTCTACTTCCAAATCACTACAAAAAATAGCATCCATTTAGTAATAATTACTTAGGATGTATAAAAATCGTGAATCATCACTGAGAAAACATATTATTAAGGACAAATAATATATACGGTCCTCCAACATTGATGTTATCCTGAAAAATAGCTTCACAAAGTTAAAGTTCTTGTTGCTATACAGAAAGACAGTGGTTTACTTTTCTTTATCTCAAAGAGGTCTCTAAGTGCATTTTCATTACCAAACCAAACATCTAATAGAACTTGCTGCTTGACCCATGACTCCATTCGGGAACTCAACAGTACCAAACCGACTTCAGGCTACGATTCCATGACTTTTTTCTACTAGCAGGAGACCCACCTGGATTTGAACACTATAAGCTCTAATCTTAAACAGTGAAGAGCTTGAAGAATCTAAAAGGTAACAGCTTTGATCACTATATGACAGCATCCCTCTATTTTTGGCAGTTGCAGTTACATTTCAGTGATGTTACTCAACAATCAACATAACCAAACATGTTTTTGCACAAATCTATGAACACATGTAACGAACACACACCAGAGCCGCAAACAGATAGATATATACAATACCCAGATTACAGTTTTTGATTCAGGTGAATATAAAATAATCAAACCCATACCAGAAAAATAAAATCAAAGATAATCAAATTCAAATACCAGCTGAATTCCCATTGTGTTGAGTCCGCCATTATACAGATATGGGTTTTGACTCCTCCGAGTGTTTTGGAACTTGAGTTTGGGTTTTAGGGTTCATGTTTTGGTTTAGAGCGATTGCGTTTTTTCGAAATTACAAAATTGCCCCAGTAAACCTTCTAAATCACAAAATGCACTCTTGTCATCGTGTGAGTTTGGATGTGACGATTTTTTTTTGGCATCTTCCACGTAAATTTAAATTACAAATTGATGGTTGCAATAATAGTTTTTATGATTTTATTTACATAGACATCTAACTTTATTTTAGATAGAAATATCATATAAATAATAAACCCAGTATGATTTTTTTTCTAAAAATGTGACCAACATATAAATAAAAATTTCGCACAAAGGAATGAGTTACCCGATTCACATATTGCTTAACAAACCCTATGACAATCTAAGGGCCTCAAACTCCACCCTACCATCCATTCACTTGGTCGATGCTGTCAACAAGTGGTCACACGATAATCCTTATTAATCTTCCACAAACTTACAAGCTTGATTCGATATGCCAATGAATCGCCTCCTACCATAATTACTTTGTCAATGTCATGATCACTCGTATTATCACTTTCATTGCCCCTGAAAACATCAGTTATACCTTGAATTATGGTAGAAGTCAAGACTTTGTCATAAATCAAATTTTGAACTTTAGAAAATAGGGTCAGAGGTGAACATCCGGTTTTTCAATTAAAGTTATTGAATACATAAATGATATGATTAATTTGAGACAAGTCACTTTCTATTAGAAAAAAATGTATAAATTTATTTTTGTAAGTTTTACTAAATTATGGTTAAAATTTTTGACACATATTTATGCAAGCGGTTGGGTCGACAAACAACATTTTTTTTTGTAACACACTAAGTTGACTAACATATAGGTTTTTTTAAGAAAAATGACAGAAGAAGGTCAGATTTCACACAAAGACTAGGTGTAAATGGAAACGAATTTTATTTATTATGTAAGAGAAACATCCATCATACACATATGTGTTTTTGGATATTGTTTTAAGTATTATAATGTCCATTCATTAGTTCCCACAAAAAGATTGTCTATTCATTCAACGGTAGTACTATTATTCAAAAAATACATATCATTTTATATAAAATGATCTTCAATTTTATTTATTTATATAAACTGATAAATTTACATTTATTTTCAAAATTTTATGCCACAAGAACCCTATAAACAAAAAATCAACCAAATTAAAATCATAGTTATAACACAAGTGTCTAAAACCAAAATTGGAAATCACAAATATGAAATGAAATCCACAAAATTGTTTACAAAGTTCATTTCCAATGCATTAAAGTTGGCACATCAAGAAGCATTTAAGGTGAATCAAATCAACTATCATATGTCCAGCCCAAAAAATTAGATGGACTAAACAACTTCCAAGTGATATTATAAGAATTTAACAAGCCCTGATTTTATTGTACAGCACAATGCCCAACTAAAATTTCTGGTTTCCATGACCACCAAAAAGACATGAAAACCAACTAGATTACCTTAACAATGGTTTCAAAGCTTTGATCACAACTTAGTACAAAGCCCAAAAACTCTCATCCTGTGAAGAATGCTACTTTGGATCGATCATGCACTCCGGATTTTAACTTTAAGTGTCCAGCCAAGCTTTCCCTCCGGCAAAGGAATGGACTTTGGAAAACGGAGCGGCAACTCATATTCTCCCAAATTTGACAAAGTCGACGGCAAATGCACATTTTCTGGGTCGATTTGCACGCAAAGCTGCCTTGCCACCTGGCATACAGGACAAAATAATAAATGGAGGATGCTCATATTTCAACTATCAGGTAAAGAGGATGATTCCGTATCCAGGTTTCCTCTAAAAGTGTATAAGCCAATTTCCAAGCTATTTGAATTTGACAGTCATCGAAACTCACAAAAATAAAAGACGATGATAATTAAACATTTTATAATTTGAATTGGAACCTTTTATTTGTATGATTATGAACTCATCCTTTTATGTTAGTTGTTTGCTTGCTATGATTTTAAAGTTGGTAAATAAGTGGTGATTTTGGAATTTGCATTTCAAAGCGACTTGCCAAGTCAAGCTATCAGTGGTGTGTGCTCAATGCATATTCATTCATTACTATTCTGTAATTCACAAAATTATATGCATAAAAGAAATCAGACCCAACAACAGATAAACAACCAGCTTAGAAATGTAATTTCTCTGCAACCAGCACTCTACTTACAAGTAACACGTAAAAGAAGAAATTATATTCGTCTTCTCGTTCCTTAAAACAATTATGGAGCTTAACAAAGCAGGGTTCTCATTTATGTTTTCAAAAACTAATGAATAAGTTATTTACAACGAAAAATGGCCATATAAAGCTGTAGTTAGTTTTAAGGAACCAAACTTAATAGCAGTGAGGAAGACAAGCATACCTCAGCCACCAATTCATCTTTTGTCACCGGTTCACGTAATGCTATAGGCTCTTCTTTTGACCCACGAGAGCGCATTTGTTGAACATTTATATACCTTCTCAAAACCTAGAAAATCAAAATAAACAAGTCAGATGCCAATTCTATAAGTATGCCAGCATATATTTGATTGAATTTTCCGAAATCTTCTCATAGTTATAAACTACATTTACTTCCAAGTTTATAACATCTATATATCACGGAGCTTTATTCCATAGTCCACAAACCATCTTTCAAATACAATTGTAACCCAAAGAATTACAACACTACAAAGCTAGATAAAATCTGCAACTAATGTGCGTATTCAGTCAAATCATTCCATACTGTTCGGCGCATTCGGAAAAGAAATTTGCGGTCAAGTTTCAATATATAAAGAAAAAAATAAAAGGTCTAACAAAAAAACTAGAAGAAACACACCCCTAACATGTAAATAAGTCAAAACAAGCATTTAAAATAAAATACAAACCAGCGCAGCTCTATCTAATCGTTTTGCTGCTGCATGATATTCTTTCATTTTATCTTCCACCGTCTCTTCAACAACTTTGACCTCCTCCACTTCCTTGGGTTGATATATCTGATAAAGAAATAGCACGAGCAAGTTTCAGCTAAATACGGAAGAGCAGCATGAGATATTCACGAAGCAAATCCATTGACACACAGAGAAACGCAACTGTAAAGCAAGAAAATACCAACTAGCTCGTGTCTAGTTACATAGAAAAACATGAAAAATATAAGGTCACTTCAGCAAGTACATTAACCATATAAAGTGTGTCAGAGGGAGACCCATCATGTGTTAGACAAGTCAAGTGGATATGTTAAGACTTCCAGAAGAAAGTGAATAACAAACAACCATCAGGTACATATATCACTATCTTATATTTGAAGTTTTTAGCAACTCATAAGCACGAGTGCCAGTTCATGTGTGTCAAAGATATATGGCACATAGGGCACGACTCCTTCGATATAAGGTTAACTATGTACTAGCTATTTTCAATGCATATCTAGAATCAACAGAAATCGCTGTCAAACACTGGTTCAATTAATTAATTGGGCACTTTTGTTCAATTAATCCTCAAGGAAACTAACTGTTATTAGGACGAGAATTCCTAACTCAAACCAAATAAAAGCCACAGATGAGATAAGCGCAACATAAAAATAACCTTGCGTTGCTCCCTGATGAGATAAGCATACTTCTCAATATTCGGGACAGCAAGTAACTTGGGCATTAGATGGTTGCGAAAATATCCAGGAGCAACTTTCACTGTCTCACCAGCTTTGCCAAGGTTGTCTACATTCTACAAACACAAAACCATTCAACAGTTCATAAAAATAACAACACAGAACGGAAAAGCAATCAAAAGTCTCCTAACTCACCGTTGTAAGAATAACATCCAACTTCCTAAACCTGATTCCTTGAGAAGCATATAACATGGGATTCATCATGCCATCCAAATTCTGGAAGGTTTTGTTTCGAACAATCTGCGGTAGGGCATTTCTGCCATGCTGGGCATACGCCATATCTAATGAACTCGATCACGGCTGACTATGTCATCACCATCAACAACAACAACAAAATCCAAAGATTAAATTACATGTAAACACACAACATCTAAATACACATTATTTATTATGTGCAATACAAGAGCTTTCTATGGTATGGCATGCTAAGAAATCTTAAAGGGTCCAAGAACATTTGAGATTTACAAAAAGAAAAACATAATGCTGACTTTTGATCATTAGCAATCCCTAGTGCTTTCTAGGTAAGAAAAAATATTAAAAAATCAGATTTTTATCAATACCCAAATCAACTGGCTAGGAAAATGCTAGCAGAAGCTAGGCTCCACAAAGGGTCCTAAACTGGGACAAGAAACACCACAAAACTTGAGAACTCACCGGAACTCACCGGAGGCGTGGAAGCTCCGATCGACATTCAAACCCTAATAACACAGACGACGACTATGGTTATGCATTATGGGCCCGTTCTCTAGATGGGCCTGAGCTCTGGATGGGCCTGAGCTCTGTGGGAATCAACAACAAGAACACTTGAAACCTAGCCACTCAACGATTCATCAATTCATGCTCCGATTCTCAACCCTCCCAAGCACAAACAACTTTCGGCCGAATTTGAAACTTCCGGCGTCCGTTTTCCGGTCACCGTCAAAGCTCAAGTACGCATTTTTGTATCCTCTTAATCTTTTCTAATTGCTATGACTTAACACTCCTCTCTCCCGATGGTTTTTGGATTTTGTTGGGTTTGAGTTTTTGGGTTTTGTTGGATTTGAGTTCTTGGGTATCAAGATGGGTGGTGATTAGAGTTAGGAGTAAGTAGCAGCTTGCTGGTTATGAAGCATGTATGTTTTTGTTTTGCTTACAAATTTCATTCCTTTTTTCTTAACCATAATTAGATTGGTCAGAGTTCACTCTGAATTAATTGCTTATTGCTTCATGATCGTTCTTTACATCGTTTTTCCATGGATTGGAATGCATAATCCCGTGGAACCCACGAGTTATGTTCGGCATTGTTGATTCTAAAGCCAAAAAATAAAATATTGAAGTGCTGATGCTATTTTAATTTTCAAATTTCATCCATGAAGTGCAGTGTTTCATTTTTACATAATTAGATATATTTAGATTTTTTATGCAATTAGAATTCAGAGTTCTGTTTCGTTCTTCTTTTTACAATTTTTATGCACATTCTTGTTGATTCTGGTTACTATGCACTAGAAGGTGTGGCGTTACATCTTGTTTTCTTAATGAAATGTTTTAGATTTTGTGTGAAATTAGAATCTCCAGTTATGGGTTTCCCTTTCTCTTGACTTCTTTCTTGGTTGGATGCTTCAAATGCTTTAGGAAAATATTTTAGACCCATATTTTGGAAAAGCCAACCTCCAAAAATTCATGTGTGAGAGAAAGAGAGTCATGTCTTGACTTATTCTATATAATCTTTACATACACTTGAGGCAATAGGTAATAGCAAAAGTAGAAGATGGCAAACAAGAATGAGAAGAATTTGTTGCTAACAAGTTCCATGTAGAAGGAGGCTTTGTAATAGTGTGGATGATGATAGTTTTTTTGTGAACATGTTTTAGGAGTTGATCTTTACTCCAACTTAAAAGGCTTAAGCTATTAGGTGGAGTGCAAGGACGTATTTGGAGCAATTATTCAGCGAGGAAAAATTATTAAATACTAGAGGAATGATAAAAGAATTAAATCTGAGCCCACGGTACTAAAAGACTTGAACGTTTTAGTGGCGGCATATAAAGACCAAACCAGCTCTCATATCGTGTTAAGTTTTACTCTTAGCACAAAAAACTTAAGCTATTAGGCGGAAGACCCAACTAGTACATCAAGTGGTGATAATTTGACTTTCTTACAGTGTGTGATACCGTGTAAAGTTTGTTATGTTAATATCATTTGGTTACTGGTACTTCTTGCAAAATGAGGTACCACAGTATCCTAATAATAAATTAACTTTTTATGTGTGCTTAAATACTGTTTTATATAATGAACTTTTTCCCCTTATTTCTAAAATTTTGTGTTGTTAGGTGAATTATTTTTACCATAATGCTTTAGATCTTCCCTGCTGATTTCTATCCAGATATTAGTTCTTTATTACATGGTCTTATTTGTTGACATTGTATTATTTGATGTATCCTTGTAATCAGATGGATTTATTTGATGAAAATGTCTGTCACACAGGTAAGACATCATGGTTGGATTTAAAAATAGGTACATGGTAATGGAGATATTCTTAGACCCGAATCGAGACCTTATGGTGGATGATCCCATTATACTTACCCAATTTAATGTGTCAAAAGCTATCAAAGACAGCATTCAAATGAACTTTGGAGAGTGTGGTTTGGCATCATCTCTTGGATCATTGCAAGGTAAATAATGTGGTCACAATCACTCTCCTCTTTATCTTACAAACCCGTGCCCGTATTCATTAACTTCAAACATTTTCTTTTGTAGTAAAATATATAAATCCAATTACAAAGCTGTGCATTATAAGAGTTTCAAGAGATGAGTACCAGAAAGTATGGTGTGCAATCACGATGATCAGAAGCGTTGGGAATTGCCCTGTCCTGTTTAACTTACTGGATTTAAGTGGTAAGTTGAACAATTACTTATTGGGAGCTCTAGCAGCACTGAAAAAGTATTTTCTCCATTTTTTGCAGTGCTATTTGGAAAGGAAAAAAAACGAAGACCACTCAATTTTCATCATAAGTTGATTAGCTTAAATTCAATCCATTCAAGTTATAGTCAATTGTTTCTAAGGTCAAATATCTTGTTCTGCCCGCTTTAATGTAGAGATTGTTACAGGTCTACATATTCTAATGTCCATGGCATTTCTATTTGAGTCAGTATCTGCATTTCGTGGTTGGAATCCCATTCAATTGAATCTCACGATTTACATAGGAAGAATACACGGTGGCATTGAAAACTTTATTTTGTAAATCTTGAACATTCCAGTTGTGTTTTTGAGTGCTGTTGGTTATTTGGCATTTTAGTAGTTCTTGTCTGGTGAAGTGGTGCTCGGTTGCTGGAAAATAGAAACATCACATGGAATTTTCAAACACGAAGAAAATGCATTTTAACCCATAAATTGTTTTATTCTCTTGATCTCTCAACGTGTTTGGTATTGCAATGTACAATAGTTTTAGTTGATATGACAGTTAAATTTTTGTTTGTTTAGAAAGAATAAATTTCACATCAAGAATCTTTGTTTTCCCAGGAAGCATCAAGGCATGCAGGAAAGCTGCGTTGAAGTGCGATGAATCAAAATTTGAGCAATACAAGCTTGTTGCCGGATCACGCCTCTCAGCAGATGCTACCCAGCACATGCAGAACTGTCTCGAAAAGATCAAAGTTTTAGAGCATTGAAGAAACTGCACCTGCAGATAGGTCTTCTTGCATACTTGTAAGCTTCAAATTTGTGCCTCATGCACTCCATTTCTCTGTACCTTACATGCCTGCAAAGTTTCCAAGTTATTGTGATCTGAACTCTGAAGTTTTGACTTCTTTTAGTTCTTATACTATCTCACAAATTGTCACCAGTTAAAATTTATAAGTAGCAGACAAGTTGCAAGTATGCGGCATATCTATATATGAAGAAGAAATGATACTGGTTCTTGTGGTGAATTATTTTCTGTATACCCAACTGTGAAATGTAATGTGCTTCAATTTCAAAAAAACAGAGCAATTTTTGTTCTACTAGCTCTCCCCATTACAAATCTCCCAGCACCCTGTTTCTTCCATTTTCTTTAGATCTTGAAAGCTTTTTTATGCTGTGAAAATAAAATATCTTTGGAAAATAAGCTGAGAACATCTCTAAATATTAGCCCACGCAACGGCACAGAAAAACTGGAAACGTCTATTAAAAGGAGGAGATGATGACTCGGACTCAGACTCACTCCATTTTCTCCAACTGTTACGTTGCGTACTCAGTCTACACACCATTCCCTTATTACACTCGGATTCTCCATCGATCTCTCCCAAAACGCAACAAAAAATCATAACTTTATTGCATCTCCTCCTTATTTCTTCTGGGTGTTCTTAATTTTGATCCCAAAACACAGCCCAGAATTAAAAATTGAATCTTTACCCCGAAACCGTCTCATCGATGGAAAAGAGAATCATCGATTACGTACTGGTTCCTTCGGGGTTCCTGGTAATGGTGACCTACCACATCTGGCTCTTCTGCTGGATCGTCAAGCACCCCCACAGGACCATCGTCGGAATCAACGCCGTCAACCGCCGTTACTGGGTTCGCGCCATGATGGAGGTGAGTCCTGACCGTGCCTTCCCCTGTTTTTCCCATTTTGCTCTGTTTCCTGATATTGAGGGTTTGATTGATGGGTCAATTTGTTGTTGCAGGATCAGGCGAAGAATGGTGTTCTGGCGGTGCAGACGCTGAGGAACAACATAATGGCGTCGACCCTTTTGGCCTCCACGGCGATCATGCTCAGCTCCCTGATCGCGGTCCTGATGAGCAACGGCAGCATGAAGCGATCATCCTACTTTGTGTTCGGGGACACGAGCGAGCTCGGGTTCTCGATCAAGTTCTTCTCCATCCTGGTCTGCTTCTTGGTGTCGTTTTTACTGAACGTGCAGTCGATTCGGTACTACAGCCACGCCAGCATTCTTATCAACGTCCCGTACCAGAAGATGTCTGCAAATTACAACCACAGCAACAGCCGCCACCAGAGCAGCCACCACCACCCCCACCTCGAGTTCGTGGCGACGACGGTGAGCAGGGGAAGCTTTTTCTGGTCTCTGGGTCTTCGAGCCTTCTACTTCTCGTTTCCTCTGTTTCTGTGGCTGTTTGGGCCGATCCCAATGTTTGTGTGCTGCATTGCCATGGTGTTCATGCTCTATTTCCTTGACGCCACTTTCGAGTTCGGGGTGGTTCTTGGGGAGTCTGAGGAAGACAGGGGTGTGGAACATGGGAGCTGAGCTGAAGATGAGACGTATGGTTTTTATTGATTTTAGGACAGAAACAAATGTTACTTGAATCTAAGGAGTGAGAGAGTTAAGGCATTGTAACGGAGGAGAGGAAGCTGCAAATTTGAAACAACTCAGGTTCAGTTTAAGTTGCTCTTACTTGCCTCCTTGTCTTATTTTAACCTGTTTGCTGCACCAACATTTCCACCAAGAAACATGGGTAAGAATTGAACTCAGCCCGGCGGTTTTCTTCTTCTTCTCTCTCGCACGGCATTGATGGTGAGACTTTAGATGTAGATGAGTTTAGAAAGAGAAAAATCAGCTAGTTCGAGTTGAAAAAAATATATTTTGGTTTATAAAGATGTGTAGTGTACCATATAAATATAATGAGTTAATAAACTTTAGATTTTTAGCACAACTTTTTGATAGACTTTAAAGTCATCAACCCAAACTTTTAATTGGATGATATATTTTTTTATGGGCCAAATGAAGTGCATATCATTGCAAAGTAGGCAATTCCATAAATTTTTTGGGTACACATTAATGTTCATGTCAGAGTGATGCTTATTGAATGAAGGTTGATTCCCCGGTTTTGACAAATATATCACATATGCAAGTTGGGACCTATTAATGAACATGTATGGCTACAATTTTAAACCTTTTAAATGCATGGATGTTGACAATGGTACTTCTTTAAGAAACAAGGAAAGTTTATTAAGCAACAAGATAGTTCGTCAAAATACTATAGAAACATATGAGAACAGACCTCCATCAAATTCACAATTAAAATCAAAAAAAGCATACTAGGCAGGCTATCAAGTGGGTCACCTTATTTTATGAACTACTAATAAAATGAACAACAACATTTATAAATAAAACTATTAACCTCATGCATTCTTGGATGATATCTTCAAGCGGTGAAACATTGGAGCACAACCATTGATGGCATTGACAATCCCTTGACAATCAAACTCCACCACAATATTAGACCAACCTTTATTCCTGCCCAGCTCCAAAGCCTTTTTAATCACCAATTTGGCAAAGATTAGATCGTGCTCTCCTCCGCCTCGTGCTCTTAGAGTCCTCCATTATTGTCGATTTTAGAGCATGGATCTTATGGATCGATTAGAGGAGATAGAGTCGTCGCCGGAAGCATAGGAGGCGGTACTGGACATGCGAGCATCAATGGCAGCTACAAACCTTAAATCTTCATCTCATAATACCCGAGCGTATTTTACATATTACTTTTAATGATATAATCACATGTACGTACATGAGTAGTTTTTGGACGTTACTTCTAACAGAAGCTTAACGTTTGTTCTAAACTCATAGTTAGGTACTAAAACAAAAAAAATAGTTAGAATAGAAAAATGATATCTTCAAAGATTTTTTAATTTTTTTTTCGAGTTGTATATATACGTATATGATGCCAGGTCACCTAGCATATAACCACCTAGCTTGTGTGTTAACCATACAATTTATCTATTAAAATAAGCAGTCTACTTCTCATAACCCTAGAAACTAATTAAGTGTTTTTTCTAAAATGGAGGATTAACAGTACGAAATTTATTAGAATACGGATACCAACTCAATTAAAAGTTTAACCTGATAGTTGAATGACTAATTATAATTTTATATTCTAACACGTGTCTTTACGGACAATCACATTTTTAACTTTGGCCGTGTACATAGCCTGAAGAGAGAAGAGAAGTTTGACAAATGAAGAGAGTTGGGTTTTATGAAAATAAGTGATAAAGAGAAAATTGAATGAAATGTGAGAATTAAAATCACAGTTGAATGACTAATTATTATTTTTTATATTTCAATAAAAAATTTCTAAATATTAAACAATGAAACAAAAAAAGAAAATATCAATAAAGTCACCAATACCTTGACAAAAAATTAAGGTCAATGACTAAATTAAATTTTCAACAAACTTTTTTTGAGAAAAAACAGACGAGCTCAATTTATTTATGAACAGTATGCTAATACAATACTAGCTAGAGTGTGAGTGTGAGTGTGTGGCTCAAATGAGCAATAGTAGTCTTTGATGGAATCTCATTAAAAATTAGTAACTAATTATTCCATAATCATATCCTGAAAATACTATTGACCATGCAT